>JAUELG010405825.1:0-13313 GCA_031471515.1 Dendraster excentricus | reverse complement strand
CCCTTCTCAAATAAGTAAGTTTCTAAGTCAAGGCTTACCTGGCCTGGCGTATCTGAGATCTCCATAGTAGTTCTCTCTCTTGGCTTTGTTCAGCTTAGTTATCTTGCTTTCACCGACAGTCCCCAAATTCAAGTTCGTCCGTTAACATTAACAAACATCAACTTATGTAGCCGCCCCCAAGCCCACCTAAATATGTCAGTTTCTATCGACATGACTTACCTGGCCTAGCGTATCTGAGATCTCCATAGTATATCACCGAATTGGCCTTGGTCAGCTTGAAGTCTATCAGATTGTCTGCTTTCATATACAATTCACACACATGAAAATCAACATATCATGCAGCCCTCTTACAGCCCCTCCCGAATACCTCTCCCCTCAAATATGTGAGTGTCTAAATCGTCAGGGCTTACCTGGCCTAGCATATCTGAGATCTCTGTAGTACTTCTCTCTCTTGGCTTTACTCAGTTTGAAGTCTTTCAACTTCTCCAAAGATAGCTAGCTTGCCTTCACCGACAGTCCCCAAATTCAAGTTCGTCTGGCAACAGTAACAAACATCAATTTATGTAGCCGCTCCAAGCCCCCCCCCCCTAACTACGTCAGTTTCTATCAACAGGGCTTACCTGGCCTAGCATATCTGAGATCTCCATAGTACTTCTCTCTCTTGGCTGTGCTCAGCTTGAAGTCTTTCAACTTCTCCAAATATAGCTAGCTTGCTTTCACAGACAGTCCCCAAATTCAATTCAGACAGTTCTTCTGGCCACACTAATTAACAAACATCAACTTATGTAGCCGCCCCCATATCCTCCCCCCCCCCCTAAATACGTCGGTTTCTATCGACATGGCTTAGTCCTGGCCTAGCGTATCTGAGATATCTCCATAATACTTCTCCCGCTTGGCCTTGGTCAGCTTGAAGTCTATCAGATTGTCTGCTTTCATGTATATGTCACACACATGAAAATCAACATGCATGCAGCCCTCTTAGCCCCTCCCGAATGCTTGTCTCCCCTCAAATATGTTAGTGTCTATATCGTCATGGCTTACCTGGCCTAGCCTATCTGAGATCTCCATAGTACTTCACCCAATTGGCCTTGGTCAGCTTGAAGACTATCAGATTGTTTGCTTTCATACACATTCACACACATGAAAATCAACATATGCAGCCCTCTTAGCCCTCCCGAGTGCCTCTCCACTCAAATATGTGAGTGTCTAAATCGTCAGGGCTTACCTGGCCTAGCATATCTGAGATCTCTGTAGTACTTCTCTCTCTTGGCTTTACTCAGTTTGAAGTCTTTCAACTTCTCCAAAGATAGCTAGCTTGCCTTCACCGACAGTCCCCAAATTCAAGTTCGTCTGGCAACAGTAACAAACATCAATTTATGTAGCCGCTCCAAGCCCCCCCCCCCTAACTACGTCAGTTTCTATCAACAGGGCTTACCTGGCCTAGCATATCTGAGATCTCCATAGTACTTCTCTCTCTTGGCTGTGCTCAGCTTGAAGTCTTTCAACTTCTCCAAATATAGCTAGCTTGCTTTCACAGACAGTCCCCAAATTCAATTCAGACAGTTCTTCTGGCCACACTAATTAACAAACATCAACTTATGTAGCCGCCCCCATATCCTCCCCCCCCCCCTAAATACGTCGGTTTCTATCGACATGGCTTAGTCCTGGCCTAGCGTATCTGAGATATCTCCATAATACTTCTCCCGCTTGGCCTTGGTCAGCTTGAAGTCTATCAGATTGTCTGCTTTCATGTATATGTCACACACATGAAAATCAACATGCATGCAGCCCTCTTAGCCCCTCCCGAATGCTTGTCTCCCCTCAAATATGTTAGTGTCTATATCGTCATGGCTTACCTGGCCTAGCCTATCTGAGATCTCCATAGTACTTCACCCAATTGGCCTTGGTCAGCTTGAAGACTATCAGATTGTTTGCTTTCATACACATTCACACACATGAAAATCAACATATGCAGCCCTCTTAGCCCTCCCGAGTGCCTCTCCACTCAAATATGTTAGTGTCTAAATCGTCAGGGCTTACCTGGCCTAGCATATCTGAGATCTCTGTAGTACTTCTCTCTCTTGGCCTTGCTCAGCTTGAAGTCTTTCAACTTATCCAAAGATAGCTAGCTTGCTTTCACCGACAGTCCCCAAATTCAAGTTCGTCTGGCAACACTAACAAACATCAACTTATGTAGCCACCCCCCAAGCCCCCCCCCCCCTTAAATATGTCAGTTTCTATCAACAAGGCTTACCTGGCCTAGCATATCTGAAATATCTCCATAGTACTTCACCCAATTGGCCTTGGTCAGCTTGAAGTCTATCAGATTGTCTGCTTTCATGTATAGTTCACACACATGGAAATCAACATATGCAGCCCTCTTAGCCCTCCCCGAGTGCCTTTCCATTCAAATATGTTAGTGTCTAAATCGTCATGGCTTACCTGGCCTAGCGTATCTGAGATCTCCATAGTACTTCTCTCTCTTGGCCTTGCTTAGCTTGAAGTCTTTCAACTTATCCAAGGTCATCTGATCTGTTTTCACCGACAGTTCATCTGGGGACAAAAATACAAACATCAACTCATAGAGTTAGAGAAATGTGATCACAGCATACAACTGACAGATTGGCCAGGATTTCAAACAGCAATCAGCGAATCAATGTAAAATATTTGGGAAATTTAATTAGAGACAATTATAAAATTGTAATTTGGTCTATAAGAAAGTGGAAAAAAATCTTTAAAATTTTCAGGGAGTATATCCTTCATTAAATTTAAGGAATCAGGGAGACTTGATTGGCATCACTGTACACCATATTAGTTTCATATTATGTGCAGTTTTCTGACTATATATTTGTTTATTTTGGTGTAATTTTGGGGTTGTTATCAGTTCATTGGAATATTTACTCGTACCATGTTTGAATACTAGAGTTCAATCTTGAATAAATAATAATGATGTATTACATCAAAAATATGTACATCCCAAATATGTTGTATTCATCAGAAGTGCAAATTATTAAACAGTAAAACCAGGATGCAATAATTCATGTTTAAAAAAAATGTTTCTGCATTATTTTGGTTCAAGTCGAGATGCACATCCATAAAAAAAGTGTAAGATAAATTAATGAGTCCCAATACAGAAAAACTTCCTGGCAACACACTATTACAGGGCTTCAGCAACTATAACTATATGAAAATGTAATTATGCCAATATATATATTTTGATGGATAGGAATACATGTCTGGATATAAACCCAGCGACATCTTGACAAATGTAGGGACTTATCCATGAATGATTTAAATTCTAAAGCTATGCGGCTTATTGAATAACTTAAATTATTTATTTTTATTTACAGTCTTATTTCTATATTTCTAATAAAGTCTCGCTAGTAAAAACTTAATTCAAAAGTGGAATGAAAAATAACATGTATAACTAATACTAGTTTTAAACATGGAATGGAATGTAAAAAATTACATTTGTAAATGATCAAGACAGAAAAAAGTCTGTAAAGTACAAACTGTAAGATGTATATTAAACAGTGGCATTTGCACAGCAACAAAGAATGTTAAAACAAACACTTCAAACTTTAAACAATGCTGAACTACAAACACAAAGTTTACTAAGTAATATGCCAACAATAGATCTAGACGACTAGATGTGTGCACAAATGCTTGCATGCAGCTTGTTTTTAGGACAAATAATGCACATTTTAATAATACAGTAAGCATGCTAGACATGTTAAAGTTTCATGCAAACATACAAAAATCAAACAGGTAGTTATAATGAATTAACTGACTTTAATTCAAAGTGTAAACATCATTGGGTGAGTGTGAAGGAGTTTAGTCAACCTTTTGAAAAAATGGACTTCTGCCAGCTATTATAGCCTTCTTGGGGGATATAGCTAAGCCTTCTCTCTGCGGCGCAAAATTATCAGATAATTATTATTTCTAATTCTGGGAATATTTATCTAAAATATAATAGAGTTAGATTATTTTGGTTTCAGCAAGGCTCCCAAACTTTAAACATGAATACCTCAAAAGTACAATCTAAAAATTAGCGCCATTCTCTTTCTCAATTCTGACGATGTAAAAACAAGGAACGTATACTAGTGGTCACTTTTTTTAAATGTCAAAGATTACACTTATACTAAGATGATAAATATCATTGTAAATTTGTAATGTAGATTTGTCTGACTGCATGGGTCTTGTCAAGTGAATAAATGGAAATGGAAGATATATATTGTGAAAAAAAGCAGATTAAAACAAATACAAAATTTACATTAACAATTTTCATTGGAAAAAAGGGACACAGTAATGTAAAAACAAAATGACAATCTGATGTTGTATAAATGTGAAGAAAACAAACAAATTGTCAAATAAATGTGAATACAAAATATGCATGAATTACAAATAAGAAAAAGGTGGAGATATATATGGTTTATAAATAATGTGACTTCTTTCTATTAGTTTTACCTTCATCCCCACTTAATTCACGGACAAACGTGAGTGCATTTGAGACATTCACTGCAACACGTGAAAGCAGTGCACACATCACCAAGGTGTAAAAAAACAAATCACAAAATATTATTTACGTAATTTTCATTCATGCTTTTATGAATTGTATCATATAGGTTAAAAGTAAAACATTAATTATCATGTTAGTTATATGTTAACACAATGTAATGCATTAGTGGTAATCACTTGCAATAAAAATCGCAATTTGTAAATTAGCAAATGACATAAAAGAATCCAAACAGCATTATACACTGTGTTGTCTGCATTCAAGGATCCTGCTAACTGGAAAAGAGCAATTAGTTTTTTTTTTTTTCATAAAAAAGAGCCCAAAACACAAGTTTTCACAGCATTCACTAAAAAAAAAAGAGAAGAGAACAGAATGAAAAATATTGATGAAACAGAAACATCTTATTCCAGAACTGGTCCAGTTGCCGCATCGTATAGAAAAATAACCAACATTTTCTTCAGCACAAACCTATCGTCTACTGGACCCCGGAGACCAAGGACCCTGTATTCATTTATTGTAGAATCTAGAAGTGAATGGGTTATTAAAAGGACTGTCTCTTTTCAAAAGGGAAATGAAGAGAGAATTCTGAGAGAAAATCAAAGTAGGATGATTCAAAGATGAGAAGATGAAATTACCTGTTCGATCTGGATCTTATAGATATACATTTACAACCGAGATACCATTTTATTTTTTTCACATAGAGTGCAAAATAAGAACCAAACTTGATGTGCCAAGATTTAATTTTTCATTGAAGGAGTGTGAAGATGAACCCAAATTGTGCCATCGAATGACCGAGTGATCGAACGAGAGAAGACAAATCCTGTCTACCAGAAAACTATGTTTGTAGTTTCTTACCATGCATGCAGCATACAGACAGGGTTACCATGGAAGCACCATAGCAACAATGTTGGCAGTAAATAATTTGTAAAGTGAGAAATCATGTGGTTATATAGACAAGTGATCTTGATATAATTTTGCAAGCTGTTAGTTGTCGTTAGAAAATTGCGATGCTGTTTGTCAATAAATTAGAACACATCTTGTTAAAATTTTCATGACTAATGCATTGAAACCTCTGCCCTTACAAGTTATCAGGAATTTTGTCATATAGTCATGGAAGAACTAACAACCACCATTATCGACACAAGCTTCTCCACCATCAAAAAGGGTTCTGATCCTGTACACAATCTGAAATTTGAAATCCATGTGTATACACTTGCATGATCTGAAAAAATGGGGGCAGGGCTGTGGGGGGGGGGGGGGGCGGGTGGAGATCAGCTTTTTTTTTATTGGGGCAGGCTTTATGCATTCCCTTTTTTTTTTTACTTTTTTTTTTTTATATACGTTTTTTTTTTTTTTTTTTGAGGGGGGGGGGGAGTGAAATTTAGTGCCCCCAGCCACTCAAAATGTTTCCTCCATAATAACACACATGGTGGGTGCACCAAGATTTAAAAGTTGACCCAAACTTCTAAGTTAGACTTTAGACTATGGTAGCTAGGCCATTCAAATTCTAAAGAATAAAACATTCAAAAGTAAAAACTTCAATATTTGAGACTATTAATACATTTTATTATCCTTAAAAAAAAATATCAATGATTTTTCTGAAAACTAATGAATGTTTCATTTTCAACTGTTTTAGTAATTTTATACGGTGAATAATAAATGATTATAGCTTTGCATGAATCTATGTCTAACTTAAAAGAGTTTAAGTTCACTTTAAAAACATTGTGAATCATTTGCATAATACAATTGTTGATTAGTCCACGCAAGGAAGTGCATGTGTCTGGTGGTTCAATACAGGGCAAAGGGCCGGACTAGGTAGGGGCTAAGGGGGGGGGGGGGAGAGGGGCGGGGGGGTTAGGTAGAGGATTTAGGAAGGGGAAGGTGGTGGGTGAGGGGGGGGGGGTCATTTAGTGCAAAAATGCCACTGAACGTCAAGTCTTTGCATCCAAAAGTGCTTGCACCAAAGGTAGGAGGTAAAACTCTTCTCTCTGACCATAGACTTGGTAAGTCTATGCTCTGACGCATACCTAAAGCTGGTGTTTGTGTCTCGCGATCTATGCTAGAAGTAGCAGAAGCCTTTCGAACTTTGCTGCTAGGCGTATCGGGAGGATCGTTATCTAAAGCAAATCTACCACTAGGGGTAGGTGAAGCTAAGAGAAAGGCAAGTAGTTGACGTTAGAGAAATGGTAAAACCAAACAAAAAAGAGTCAAATAGAAATCAAGGACAAATATAGAAAGACAAGTTCCAGATTACACAGAAAAAAGTCTACTGAAAAGGAATAATGGGACCCAAACATTTCAGAACATATAAGACATATAAACTTGTCTAAAAGGACAAACAGATATCTGAAATGAACCTTTGGTTTTTCATGATCAATAATAACCTAGTTACATAACATGAGGCTGAATAGTACAAAGCTAAATTTAAGCATTCTGTTCCATACAGAACTAGAAGGAATTTCTCATCTTACAAGTTCTTAAAGGTATTTAAAATGTTACTCGAAAATAATGAACAAAATGGGGGGGGGGGGATGATAAAGAGAGAGAGATAGAAAGAGAGAAAGAGATCACATAGTATACTTCAAGATACACATATTTACCCTAATCCGGAAGGAATTACTCTTACTTTTTAAGAACTTTTTAGGACTTGACTTTTCTTTCTGCTACTTTTGTTCTGATTGGCAAATAAGAAAACTCGCAAACCAAATGGAGGTACCGTACATTACCAGTAAGTGGAAAGTATAAACGTGTGATGGACAATAGAAGTTACAGCAGGGCTCCACACTCACCTTTTTAGTCAGTGACCCAGTCGGGCCAGTGAGATTATTTCTTACCCTGTTCTGGTGGCCCGAAAGAAAATTTACTGGCCCCAAAGATTTTTAATGTTAAAAATATCACTCTTTCCTAATCATTAATCAAACCTGTGATTACAGATCTGAACCACAAAATTTTGTCAATGTCAGGCTGAAAATCTTCTTGCCTGATCGGGCCAGCAAAACATGACTTTTATACATTTTGCTGGCCCTGAGTGCAATTTCACTGGCCCCGGGCCAGTGCGAGTGTCAAGCCTTGGTTACAGATATGATTCATAAACATCTTGATCTTATCAGTAGAGTACTGGCAGTATGATATATTAGTTCGCATAAGCAACCACATCCCCATGCACATAGATCTCAATACATCCCATGAAAACACCTCAATAGTAGGGTAATAAATGTCAAATAATACTATCATTAGATACAGAAGTAAATGTGTTAATGAAAGTGATAGAACAGGTGACATCAGAAGAGGAAGTGTAGAGTGTATTGAAATATCCCCTATTAGTGAAAAGTGTCTGTATATTAATTATTTGAATATAATATCCCTGCCGAATATACAATAGTCTAAACAGGATGGAGATACATTTTGCCAAAATGAGAAGCATATTATTTGTTTTCTCTACATATACAATATAAGTATGACAAGTAGACCTAATTTATATCCTTTGTTTAAGTTTTGGTTAGTGAACTACCTCAAGTATTAACATAGTTTTAACAACCTATAAATATTTTGAAAAAAATTGTTGTAAAATGAATAGGCAATCAATGTATGCCCTACCATGAAATGATAAAAATGATGTAGTTCAACATTTCAAAACCAAAATCAAAACCAAAATCTTGGTTAGTTTTCAAGTCAAGTGGTAATTCTGTTTTGTTTTTGTTTACTGGAGCTCCTTTTACTGTCTTCTTCTTCTGCAAATAAAAATAAATAAAATGGGATATATACTTTTGCAGGGATAAGCTTGTGTGATCAAGATTTAAACTTGGAAGCCCATGGTAGACCCAAGGGGTGGGTGTACTTTTAATAAAGAAATAATTTGTTATGTATAAATATTTTGTCATTATGACAAATTTTTATTATGGCATTATAGTGATCTTTTGGTCCAAATTTAGCAAAGGTTTGATTGTTGATCACATTTTCATCTTAATTCAAAGTCAACTTTGGGCCAAAATATCCATATTTTACCACCATTATGATTTGTCATAAAGATAAAACATTTCTTTGTAAAACATCCCACAGGTACAATCCAACATATCTATACAACATATTACAGTCCCTAATAAGAATTATTCGGCAGGGACAAGGAAAGTTTAAAGCCCATTCCACACTATACAAACTGATCCGATCTGACAAATTATTACTGGATCTGAGATATACTATGTGCATGGTTCTAACATTGGCATTCAACAATCAGGATGATTTAGAGAAATTTCATTAGAAATCAGGGGGAAATCTATCAAATACATGCTTCCAGCTTTAATGACAATAATCTTTCAATAATCAGGGAGTTTGGCTGATGGAATGAAATCTGAAGCGGTCATCTTGATCAATTTTTTCAGGGAGTCTCCTGCAAAATCAGGGAGCTTTGGCAGCTCTGTATATGCACGTTTTGCTTTAGTTTCGATGCGCAAGTGTTTATTATCAGATCGGAATCAAATTGTATAGCGTCGAGGGCTTTTTAATGGTAAGAGTGAAATGTTATTGGAGTGCATATATGTGAGAGTGCGCTCATGTTCACCTATGCTCTTGTTGAGTTTGGCCCCGATGCGCAGCTGGTTGGCTAGTCCGGCCGTCTTGGAGTTCTTGGCCTTCCTTTGGGCTTCCTCTTCAAGCATGACGTCCAGGATGGAGAATGGTTGGTAGCCGAGGGGAGCTGGGGGTAACACTACATCCTTTGGGGGAGAGATAACATACAGGCAAACATAACATATTGTACATACACAAACCCTCTTGCCTGCTAGGCCAGCTAGGGCAAGCTCACTTTTTATCCCTAACCCTAACCCGGCCAGTCTTGAAGTTCTTGGCCTTCTGTTGTTGGCCTCCTCCTCAAGCATGACATCCAGGATGGAGAATAGTTGCCGTAGCCGAGGGGAGCGGGTAGCAACACTACATCCTTTGAGGATTGAGAGATAACATATGGGCAAACATAACATATTGTACATACACAACCCGCAGCCCCCTTGCCCAGCTAGTGCAAGTGAAAAATCACCCTTAAAGACTCATTTAATCCATTCAGTTGTTTTCTCTGCTATTTAGCCAGGAATGAGGCCTGCAAATAATATCAGATTTAGAACCGGGGAAGGGGGGGGGGGGGGGTTAAACCTGTAGGTCAGTCACAAAGTCACAAAGTAATAGGTAGAGAGAATAGCTCCTTTTAGACCATCATCTTCTTTCATGTCCATCAGCACCTACTCATCAAATGTTCAGTTTGGATTAGGCAGCTTAATTACAGCCTTCTGATTAGTAGCTGAAATATGGTCTTGAATGCAGTACATATTATAAAGAGACTTATTTTGTATTTATCGGCTTACTACTATTGTACTCGGTAAATAATGATGTGTCAAATTATGTAGGGAAGAGAAGGAAGCACCGAAGCACAATATCATTTTGGCTTTTGTTTTATTTATTTTATTTGTTTTTATTTTTAATAAAGCATGAAAAAATGCATGCAAATATCTACATAAATATCTAGATATGAAGATGCATTTTGACAAGCTTAATACATTACATGCTGGTGCATGCTGAGCTAACAACTAAGTTTCTATGGGGAACAAAACTACAAATTCAAAACAATGAGCAAAATTAAACTAAGTTGCAAATGCAACTAATGAGCTAATAACAAAGGGGTATTCAGTGGTATAATTTGTTTAGAATTCATGCACTTATTCAAAATGGCATACAAATTAATTCTATAACTAAGTTAATTGTTGACGAATCAAATTGGAACAATATAAAACAAAGCTTTTACAATACTTCTAAAAGCTGGATGATTTGAGCAATAAAAGCTAGCTGCAATATGAAAACAAGGGAACAAATCAACAAATAAAATATTTCAATAACTAATGGATAATTAATACCTAAATACATAATTAATAATACAAACAACGTCAATAAAAAATAAACAGACAAAGAAACATTGAAGTAAACATACAAACTATCAAATAACAAACAAATGGAACAAACAGAAGACCTGTGAACTGGTTGCAATGCTAAAGAGGGATGCTTGATCCAACAAACAGTCAAGGATGCAGTGAGATGCAGAAGCAATGAATGATTAGTGCGCTACCTGATGATGATGATGGTGATGATGATGATGATGATGATGTGTCACTCTCCTCACCTTCGGTCCCTGACACTTTCAACAGGGATGCGCCGCGGGGGCGCGACGACTTGCCTTTCCGACTGTACTCGGCAAAATCGGCGAGTGCAAATGGTAAATAGCTCTCCAGCACTCCAGGCAGGAGAACATTCTGACGAGGTTTTGTTTTTATTAGAGGAGGATGAATTGAGTATCATATTAGATGGATGAAAATCTCGATCATGTTAATTACCATGTACTAAACTGACACAAATAGCTTCTGAAATGATTATGGTAGAACATCATGTGTTAACCCGTGAACTGGAGGTGGGTCCCTTGCCCTTCCGAGCAGACTAGCACAAATCGGCAAGAGGGAAGGGTAGATAGCTCTCAAGCAAGGTTTTTTATTATTGGAGGTGTTGAGAAGTAATTGTTGATGATTGAATCAAAATTGATTGTTTGCGCTGACACATTGGATCACATCCATTACCACAATCTAAACAGATCTATTCAAATGTTAAACCCTGATCAAGGATTAACTGGAGGTCAGGTCAGGTGGGTCCCTTGCCGTTCCGACTGCACTCGGCAAAACTGGCAACTGCGAAGGGTAAATAGCTCTCAGGCACTCCCGGAAGAAGAAGGCCAGTTTTGTTTTATTTAGAGGAGGATGAATTGATCATATTTATCATATGGGTGCATTGACATTAAGATCATGTTAGTTACCATACTAAACTGATCCAAATGAGTCTGAAATGAGTCTAGCAGACATGTAAACCTCTGGTCAGGGATGCACAGGAAAGGGAGGCCTTTTTTCTCTGCCCCAGCTTTAATATACATAAACATTGAATGATTTAATTACAAACGTTATACCGTTTAAATACAAGACATTGACATATTTCAATCGAATTAACGTTGAATTATTATCAGATACAACAATTACAATTCATTGGCATCTTTCATCATCACATGATGTTGAATTCATTTGATTACAATAAATCTACTAATTATTGAGATATATACATGGCAATCACACACTCACAAATTAAACACAATATACTAAGATGACACTAAACAATGAATGATGAGTCGATTGACGATTTGTAGCTTACCAAGAACTCTGCCTTGCCATTCTCAGCCAGCCGGTTGTCCACAGGGGGTGGGAGGGGTGACTCTGAGATCTCTTCTCCCGTCAGCGCCTCACTTTGAGCTATCGTCTCCGGAGCTTTGTGAACAAAAACAGATCATTTCACTTTAGATGAGCAATCCAAAGTTAAATATTATACAAACTTGTTCATGTTTCTGCTTGTTTTACAAAATGATATTAGAAGCTATATATTCATCAAACTACACCAGCTACAGTTCCGGTGTACCAAGCTATTTGAAAACATGAAGAGATTTATTCAGTTGAAAACTAGATTTAACTATGTGTGTAATTAAAAAATAATCTCAAAATATTATTTAACTAGCGGCTAAGAATGCTTACTTAGCCGATCTCAAAAAGACTGAGAACAGACTAAGCAAAGAATGAAAGCTAGAAGTGCAATAGTCTTTGACCATTCCACCTTCAGTCTCTGTCTTGGGATATGAGTAGCACTAGTTCCCAGTAAATAATCCACACAAACAAAGTCTGTCTCACCTGTACTCGGTGGTGGTTTGCTGACTAAAACCTCTATACCAGGGTCAACTGCAAGTCCCACATCGTAGTCTTTGACAGTTCCCCCTTCCGTCTCTGTCTTTGGATCTGCGTAGCACCTAGGTTCCCAGTAAATAAACCACACAAACAAAACCAGATGGATCAAGCCTGACCTACCTGTACTCGGTGGTGGTTCGCTGACAGCAACCGCTACACTAGGGTCCACCACTATAGGCTTTGACCGTTCCACCTTCAGTCTCTGTCTTGGGATCTGTGCAGCACTATGTTCCCAGTAAATAAACCACAGAAACAAAGTCTGTCTCACCTGTACTCGGTGGTGGTTCGCTGACTGCAACCTCTACACCAGGGTCTACAGCCAGTCCAACATCATAGTCCTTGACAGTTCCCCCTTCCGTCTCTGTTTTGGTGTCCGCCTCCACCTCTAGGTTAACACTGACGCTGTCCTGGGTCAGGTGATCTGCCGTCAGGGTGGGCGCTTCCATGGCCGTGCCTGGAGGCTTGAGGACATCAGCATCTAGCCGTTCCTTTAGGTTGTCATATTCTGTCAGGGGGTACGTCACTACATCATAGCCACTATGGGTACAAATTGAGGAGAGAAAAGAAATTAGAAAGAAATGTCAAAGTTGGCACTGATCGTGAGCAAAGTTCTCTGATGCCAGGCTGGGCGGTTCCATGGTTAAACCCAGTGGCTTGAGGACATCAGCATCCAGATATTCCTTCAGGTTGTCACAGTCTGTCAGGGGGTATGTCACAATATCATAGCCACTATGGGTGCAAGTTGGGAAACAAGAAAAGAGATTAGAAAAAAATGTCAAAGTTGACACTGCATGCTGTAGTGTTTTCCATGAAGGAGCCTAGTGGTTTAAGGACATCAGCGTCCAGACGTTCCTTCAGATTGTCGTAGTCTGTCAGGGGGTACCAGTCACACAAAGTACTCACACTTGACATCAAATACAGACGGGCAAAAACATAAATCAAACAGCTGTAGAAATACTACTTACTATGGTGTTTTGATTGGCGTCTCC
>JAUELG010405492.1:0-13335 GCA_031471515.1 Dendraster excentricus | reverse complement strand
CCCCCCCCCCCCCCCCCCCCCCCCCCCCCCCCCCCCCCCCCCCCCCCCCCCCCCCCCCCCCCCCCCCCCCCGTATGTTACCCCGTGACCCCATAGTTTTACCGCCGATTCTCCCCATATCTCTTAATCCTTTCGTTTTGACATTATGGCAGAATGATACTGATGTAAGAGACCGCGCGCGAAGTTAAATTTCAACTAATTACGATATGTACACAAGCCGCAATATGACCCTCCCCTTATTAACAATTTTACGATGATAACAATGCCATAGCCAGACGAGATAGAAACATGAACAGATGAAAATAAGTTTAATTACCGATGATTAAAAATAAACACAAATCTGTGCTATTAGGAGAATATTAATTAATATTAAATAGTAAGAGTGCATTCAGTAAAGTGGCGTTAGCAGACTGCTACAGGGCACACGTGTTGTTGGTTGCCCTCATCTCTGTGTAATCTTGATTTGATAAATATGTTCTTGTTATGTTTTTTGTTTAACAATTTGGTACACGCCCCACCACCTCCCCTGCCTTTAGCTACACTACTAAGTTCACTATCCATAAACCATGCGCTCGCCCACGAAGAGAATATCATTATTATGAATGTGTAATACATTATACAGTTACGCCTTCTCCCTCCCAAATGATGTCACTCATATAGCGTTGATACAGAGCAAAGCCGCTTCCAGTAGAGGATAGGTCATAATAGTGCGTCAGCAGCTGCCATGCGACGCACCCATCATAAAAACATAAACAAAGCAGCACTCTTGTGAGATTAACTTTTAAAAGAATACGCTAATTACGACAAAAAGAGGATTACAATTAAACCAAAATCAGTGTCAACTGCGGAAGTCAAGTGTACACTATACACCCCGCGTGCATGCGCGCGAACATGATGAAATCATACAAATGCGTATGGATTAACCCCTTGCATACGAACCCGATGCGCTATGTACACAGTATATGGGGACGTCTGAATCTGAATGGGAACGCGTTAATACATGCTGTTGTGTCAGCTGTATAGCGTAATAAAGACAATGTGACATTGCACACGACGTTTTACTAGTCATTAGGGCAAGAGGTTGATTATATGAAATATGAATTCAATGCAAACTCGCGCGACACGCGCCTTTAAGATAATACTGTAATTATAATCTCTTTACGCCACTCAGCACCCATTGTAACAGCACCCATTGTAACAGTGACTGTCCTGTGAATGGTGAGGTAATACATTGAGAGAATCAAATTCAAGTTTGCGCCCTGTATACCAGCTGGAGGACATATAGTTGATTTGATATAATTATTAATTAATTCAAACATATAGGGAAACTGACCAATAATATATTATGATTATATTGGTTTAATTATACAAAGTTATTGCTGACATCTGATAAACGGGGAAATCATTAAGGGGGGAAATGGGTACAATGGATGATAGATAGGCCCACGAGAATAAACAATATGGAATACATATTTATATAGAAAATTATCATGCATAAATAAACGAAAGTTATATAATTGGATATAATTATAAGAATATTTACTACTTATTTCTTCTTCCTTACTTTTTTCTCTGTCTTAATGTTTCATATTGTCTGTCATTTATCTCCCCTTTTCAATGTCGTTCTTTATGTTGTAATCTCTGATAACATTTTATGATAATTATTGTTCTCTCTTTTGTAAAGAAATAATTTTCCTATTTTGTCTGATTTCTCTTCATTCTATCTTCCTACTCATCTCATTGTTGTTAATCCTTCACTCTGATTTCTACCGATCCACGTCCAACCACCCGTCTGTTTCAAAAACAAAAAAAAAGAAAACTCTTTAGGGACATCAAATTGGATAGATAATTGAAGGCATCGTCTTCGCCCGAAGCCGTCCCATTCCCAAACGGTTCAAGTATACCTCCCGAAAGACAGCGAATCAAAGACAACGGTTGTCAGAATTACTCTTATTCAAATAATTAATGGCGGAGGCGTAAACGATAGATCGGTGATTTTGGCGACGAAATTAATGATGTGATGCGTGACATATAATTTAAAACTGCCGACACCGTGCTGCGAGGCCTCATAAATATTTTGTCGTGGTTAATCTGAAGAGTTTAGGGGCGAAGAAGTTTAAGAAATTTCACCAATTATCATTGTTTTTCCTTTTTGTCATCTTTAATTGGGAGCGGATAAAACAACGTTTGGGAAAGTGATGTCATATAATGAGGCACCAAGACTAACCAATTGCCTCAGAATCAGCATTATTCAATGTCAATCAAATGAGAGGATAAACGAGGGGAATCAGAAGAGGAGATAATGTTCTTATTTTTGTTTAATTTTTTTTTTATTTTTTTTAATTTTATATATATATATATAAAACCGAATCTCGTCCATACGAATCGTTTGTAGGATTTTTAAGAGATTCATTGGGGGGAGGAAGGGTTAATGGAAATCGATGGAAATCCTCATTCGTGCGGATATTTTTGTACTCGACTTACTATTAATTTAGGCGATTACTAACTACTGAGGCGTTACTAATCAAATTACACAAGCAGGCATCAAAGATCAACTTGTTGAAGATGTAGTGGTCATTGGACCACAGTCATCTCATGGTACCGAACAAAACAAAGTCCACGCACCCAAAAGATGACTCAACCGGGTGTCGTGATATCAATTGAGTAGATTACGTTAATTACTTCAAACCAAACCGCGGGGGATAGCACCTTGCGCGTACAACGAAATCCCGCCTACTATTATACTCGTCTTGCTTTCATCTTGCACCTTCACAAAACAAAATATCTGCTGTTTTAAGCTGATTTTCTTTGTTAACCATGTATTCACATTATTATAAGGCATTTTGCACTAGGAATAAAATGTTTGACCACCCGACAAAATACTAATGGAACCAATTTGGTTATTAGTCTGTTAGTAGGCCAATATAACGTATCCCATGCATGTTAACTGATCTGATACTCTAATTAAATCTGCTGGACGTACATTTTTTATTGTTGAATTTCAGGGGGGAAACATGATTTATTAAAAAAAAAATGAAAGGTAATTACACTTGGAATTAAAACAATCATAAACCTCGCAAAGAACGATTTAGATCGAAATAATCATTGTACATGCATCTCTTTTACCATGGCAACGCATATATGCTGCCACTGCATCCTCCTCATTCACAAAAATGAACCAATCTTGTAATTAATGAAATAATAATGTTCCTGATTCGTTTATTCCTAACAAAGAATGTGGTCACCCAAGTCAGCTTATCTGACTCGTGATTAATGGGCAAATATTAATTAGGGTATAAATACGCAGAATATAGTCGATTAATCGAGTGATTAAATAATAAAATGAAACAAAACGAGAGAAAAAACATTGTGTTATTCAAAATAGACAGTGTGTTTATCATGCCGACTAATCTCGTAATTAAGGAATATTTTAGTGGTATTTAAGACTGATTGGCGTTCATGGTGACTACACATCAATGGAAAGGCGGTGTTGGATATACTGGGTTATTACACTTATTACCCTTTATCCACACTAAACCTCAGTAAGGTGATTAGAGCCTGGTATTGATACCTGTCTGCGTATTGATTGTTGATAAATTATATTGAGCTCACCTTTATGCATATCTTTATTTATTCTTTGACCATTTTTATATATTAGTTGACTTCATTATATAGCTAGCTACATCCGGTACCTGTAGAATATTGCTACATCGCGCGCAGTAGCAAAATGTGATATGTACGTGTGCATGTTGTCTCGATAATGTCGATTCATGCAGGATAAACACAATACGATTTGAAAAATAGTCATGATAAATATTGATTTATTTGAGATATTAAAATATAATATATATTCAATTACATGTGATCTATTTTTCCTCGAAAGTTTAATACAATTTGATAGGTTGATTGAATATTTTAAATCAACGCTTATATTACACAAAAAACACTAATTTTAGATAAAAATAAAATCAAAGCAGATGGTTAAAACGTTGGATATAAACCATTGTGTTTTTTGTACCAATTGTTGGTATCTTTATAAAACTTGAAAACATAATCAATTTGATAAATTGCAATTTAAGTTGTGCAACCTCCGGTTAAATCGTGTTGTGTGGACCCGATGTGATATACACAGGGGCAACATGGGCAGCGCATCGCCCCGATCTCTTGATCGTCGGTGCACCCACCCGGAACCTCTTTGTGGAATTAAAGTGTGACGGACCGAATGATGGTTAATTAATCGCAACCTGAAAACAGGGGGAGGTGAAGCGCCGATACGACAATTAGTATCACACTGTATTACATCGGAGGGGAGGTGGGAGTAGGGAGAGGAGGTGGGAGAGGGCAGGTGGGGGAGGGGAGGTGGGGTAGGGGGGCAGTAGGAGGTGAAAGGGCATTCAGTATTACACTGTATTACATCGGAGGGGAGGTGGGAGTGGGGAGAGGAGGTGGGAGAGGGGAGGTGGGTGAGAGAGGTGGGGGAGGGGAGGTGGGGTAGAGGGGGGGGGGGCAGTAGGATGTGAAACGACATTTAGTATTACACTGTATAACATTCATTTGTAGATCAAAACAAGATTGGGGTGCGGTGGGGTTATCGGATGGGGTTTGGAAAGGCATTGTGGCTAAAATGAGTACATTGTCAAAATATTGACTTGGGGGTTCTTATATAAGGCCACTCAAACATGGTTATCTCAAAAATGCCAAAAGTGCATTGCTACCTCTTCTCCACCGACGCGGGGGAGGAGCGGAAGAGTAATTTGTTGGAGAAAAGAGGAGGAGAGGGGTTAAAGGGGCTTAGTAACATTGTCTAAATCCTCAAACCCCAATTGGAAAACTAACCGTTCTGCCATACCTTGTTTTGTTGGTATTAGCAAGAACATGAGACCTGTTTCGGTTTTACAAATTTCCCTTTCATGTTCATTTCAAGGATATTAACGTATATAACGGATATGATAGTTTTCAGACAATATAAAGTCCCCTGGAGTTTTAGAACCCGTGTTCAAAGTGAGTGATGTGAGTTAGTGAATATCGCTTTGCATTTTAGCTCATAACTCGGCCAAATAACATCCATTTGATTTTAAACTTTCACACAATACCCTGTGGACATATGAGATAACAACATACATTGCATCAACCATTCATCACTTTTTGCACATGTCAACAAAGTTACTAGATCCCTTTAATGAGATGTGATAAGGGCATGTTGATTGTTGCTTATACAACATAAGCGCATCATTGAATAATGTCCCCACACTCACTGAAACAACATGACGTGTAATTATATTTGTCTAATGAGTATTATTGTATCATTCACCGTTCTTACAGCGCTTATAAACATCAGTATAAAGCGTTAGATAAATATCATGTATTATTGTTATTTCATATAATCGCGATGTATCATGTTTTGGTATGTCTATGTAGCAATATACTGTATAAGACATCGTACAAAATGCTATCATCATCATTAGCTTCTTTTTTCTTACATTAATGTTCATGTCGGCAATGAACACGAGTATATCTGTGCACTGTATACTATTTATTCCCCTTTTTATATACCAGTCGATCATTAGTAATGTATAGCGTCTTCTGTACAATAACAACAACAAGAATGCGTTATGCAATAATAGATTTTTCTTTAGCGCATTAACCATTAACAGTAAAAGATAAAATGTACGTCATTTAATTATTCACTATAAAACGCAAAACAATGAATAATCATCTATACATAAGAAGCAAAATAATACGTGCTATTATTTGAAATATTTCTCATGATCGCTATAAATGAAAAGTCCACTTTATTATTTATACTTATATGACACGGACCAGGACGAAATTCCTATAATTATCTAAATCGGAAACAAAACAACATTGCATGCTTTTGTATCGTGCATCTTTTGTTAATACTTATCATTTTTCCACTTACAACAGAGCGCGGACCAGGGAGCAAGCGGCACCCCATCAGACCTTAACATGAGCAGGGCGGAAGACACGGCGGCGCACAGTCCCCTCCACTCGCCCATCATAAACTTCTCCACTACTATGCCTAATACCGGTGAGTCTATCTCAATGTTAAAGGGATCTAGTAACTTTACAAAAAAAAAACCCTGATGAATCGTCGATACATATATATTATTGTTATCTGATGTGTTAACAAGGTGCTGTGTGAAAATTTCAAGTCAGATGGAATTAAATTGCCGAGTAATGGGCAAAAATGCAAAGTGACATTCACCAATTCATGGCACTCAATTTGTACACGGTTCTGACCAGGCCTGGTTCTGACGATCCGTTGGATAATTTGACATCTAAAAACTTCAATTGTAAATATCTTTATAATAAAAGGGAAATTTGAAAACCCGAAACCTGTCCCATGATTTTTTTTTTACAAGAATACAACAATGTATGAGGGAAACGCTAGAATTTCAATTGGATTTTTAAAGATTTGGACAATGTTACTAAGTCCCTTTAAATGGACTTTAATTGAATTTTAGCAGTTCCCTCATACCATGTTGTATTCGTAAGGACACTGCAATTATGGGACATGTTTCGGTTATTCAAATTTACATTTCATTACAATGATATGTACGATAAGATAACAAAAACTTCGTCGGAGTTTTGAAACCGTGTACAAAGTGAGTGCAGTGACTTAGTGATTATCACTTTGCATTTGCTCATTACTCGGCCATGCAACGTCCCTTTCACTTCAATTTTCACACAATACCCTGTGGACATATCAGATAACAATAATAAACATTGTATTAACCATTCATCACTTTTTGCACGATTTTCTAGATGTTTCTAGCATCAAAACAATCCATTTGCTTTGATTCATTTTTGTGTTTTATTCATTAAAAGAAAAGTACATCTTCTCCAAGAAAAGGTTAGGAAATGTAATACGAAGGTCAACATTTTAATAATAATTAGCAGTGCCGGCGAAATCATTTGATAGATAAAAGTACTTGAAGGGTGAACCAGCTTACAATTTTGTTATTACAAATATTGCAAGAAGAGACTTGGTTCTCTTTATGTTACAGTATTATTAATTTGAAGATAATTAAAAGCATCAACATTATGCACGGACAATGCCCGTGGGCTTATGGAACCTTTATAAACACTTACATATATTTATATTCACTACACCTTCTTTATTCTTCTCGTATATTATAAAACAAAACGAAAAAAACATTTCAAATCCATATATAATGATATGTTATTAGTATTATATAAATTGACCGCATGATCACAAAGGGTTTTTCGCATTGTTTGAATTTTGTTTTGGTTTGTTTTGATTTGATTGTGTTCGGAGTGTCTCGGGGGCATTTTCTGATTCTCATTAATCTTCTTCAGACATGTTAGACGGTATGGTGCATGCATTGATAAAAGTTATTAATTAACAAAGAACTATATAACATGATTAGAGAGACGTGTGATCACGTTTACAAAACATTTTAATCAGCGGCTATAGGGACCGGAATCAAATGACAAAAGTTTTAATATACTTTATAAGGCTTATATGATTAAGGACACGCAAGAAGTTATAATCATTGTGACGACATACATTTTCTACAAAAGAACCGCAATGCGGAATTAATTATACAAATCATATCTAACAGATTCAAAATATTTATGATTAAGGACATGAAATGAAATTATTTTAAAAGTGCATCAACCAAAGATTTATATATTTTTAAACAAACGCTCCGACCTCGCAATGCCGAAATGATCTAAGGATTTATAACAGTACCAGTCTCTCACTCTGATTAAGGACATAAACTTATATACGATTATTATTTTAAAAGTATACCTCCAAATGAGAATCATGTTTGCAAAGACCCCGCAATGTCGAAATAATCACAGCACTTTCACCTAAAACATGTCAATATAATACATGTACATGATTAATTATTTTTGGACAGGATGTTATGTAAATCTGTCGAGTGTGAATTGTATGAGACACACCCACTAATGATTTTATGTACGAGGATCCCGCAAATGTGTCGATTTAATTATTGCAATTGTTCCTCAGAATCCTAACAACCATGCCGCAATTATTCACATTGCAGATAATTAATGATACAACAATAAAATGTAGTCTTCAAACAAAAATAAGAATTCTACAGTATGAATAATTACAAAGTACATCAACCTTTCTTCGCTTTTGTCCTTATACTTGTTGTTTATATTTTGTTATATATTTGTGAAAGAGGATGAAGTTCGATTATAATGTAGACTCACCGGGTGATTATGTATAGTCATAGATTTGGTTTTATGAATTGATTTAGCATTATGTCATCTCCAAAATATAATGATAACAATTTGTTTTAATTCAAGAGTGTTCATGGAACATATTTAACCAAATGTCAAATAAATACGTTTTGTAAACCAACATATAATGTAATATCAGTTCAGTTAAATTTCAGTTTATTGATTTCATACAGCATGATATTTACAATACTAAAAGTGAGCCCGGGAATTTACAAGGAAAAGCGATGACTTAAGATGAAGCTCGAAAAGGGTCAGTCCTTGGTAAGGTCTAGCATGTTGATTAGAATATTAAGTAATGAATGATAAGCAATGGTAAAAGCAAATCAATGGGGAGACGGTCTCTTTTGACATTTTGGGTTCTGTTTATCGCTAAGTCAAGTTTCTATTTGATATGTTAAAAAGGGTCTCAATTTCAAGATTATTGCATTTATTTTCTCTGTTTATTTTTTATCTTCCAGGTCTCGACCTGAGCATGCCGTCGTCGGGCGAGAATGGTGGAAGTTTGTCCGATGGACGAGACTAGCTGTGTGCAAGAAAGACCGATAGTTGGACCGTCATGAATGCCAAGATGCGGAAGGGCGTCATTACTTCTACAAATTAAAGCTAGAGATCATATAAAAACAACATAATGAAAACAAAAAAAATAAAGCTAGAGAAAATTACAATGGGGATTGCGAAATCTAGTAGGGAACAGGTTAAAAAATTACATACGGGAAACTATTTTGCCTTGGATAAAAAGTCTATATATGTCTAAGAAAGGGGGTGGGTGGGGAGTAAAGAAAATAATATAGATAGTTTACATTTAAAGGGCCTTAGTAACATCGATCCAATCCTCAAAATCCAATTGGAATTCTTCTGGTTAATTCATACCTTGTGGAATTATTTATTTGTATTAACAATAAAAGCATTGTACTGTTTTTTTTTTAACTTCCCTTTTGTTATAAAGATATTTACGATTCAAGTTTTCCAATGTTAAATTATGGACTGGACCGTCAAAACCGTGTACACAGTGAGTGCAGAGTAAGTGAATATCCCTTTGCATTTGTGTTCATAGCTCGGGAATATAGGATTGAAATGTTCACACAATATTCAGCGGACACATCATAATGATAACAACGTTAAACATAGTAACAACCACTAATCACTTTTTGCACACGTAAACAAAGATCCCTTTAATATATGCACATTGGTTATGAAGGTCTAGCAAGTATTTCTCTAATTTATGTCTTGTTAAAAGTGTATTCTACAAACTGAGCTAGGTGAATTACTATGATGCACCTGTGTAGTGTCAGATATTGCCCAAAATGGCATTTGAGACTTCAATCCTGTACCAAAATCATTGTAAGATATGTCTGAAATTTCACTGCAAAATGAACCTACTTTGCTGTTAAAAATGTGTAAATATGCGTCAGCTTTTATACAAAAAAAATACTGTTTGACGCTCATGAGGTCTATGACCGTTCATTAACGCTCTTGAGCTTAATGATAGATATCGTCATAATAAAGGATAATTCGAAAAAAATCTAGCCCTATTTTTTTCTCTTACCATAAACTAAGCAACATGGTAGAAGAGAAACGAGGAAGCTACAATAAATTTTCGTGGAGTTGAGCTTATGACTGGTTATGAAGATTGAAGTAGTAGCACAAAGGCTGAATGATCACACTTGCAAGGGAGCGAAGCGACTGAGAAGATTGTGTTGAAGGGGATGGGAGGGGTGAACAATGGGTAGAAAATATCGATGCTTTACCTTAACGTTGATGTGACACATATCTCGTTATGTTATTATTAGTTGGCATGGATATGTAAATATAAATATATATTTATTAGATAATAATGAATGGTTCGGTACATATGTTTACATATTGTTATGAAATTATGAGTATTTTATAGACATGCACTTACTAATTTTATTCTACGCAGCCCGGCACAGTAATTGTAAACTTTGTAAGTAGGCAGTATTCATTTTCGTGTTGTTGTTATGATTACATTGTATATCATATTATAATATTCATTTAATTATTACTGAAGTTGTATGAAGTAATATAATGATTTATATTGTCAACTAGGAAATATAATAATGTATTCATGTAAATTATATTAAATGTATAGATTGATAGTACAGCACAAGGCGACTCTAATGAAAACGTCATTCATATTCTCTTGTTTTGTTAAATCATATATTCTTACAAATGTAATTGTAAATATATCATATTTGTTTTGAATATCGTTTTGGTAGATCCCACCGACATTATAACATTGTATATAAAGTTTTTCGATTAAGTAGATAATTAATAATGTATTTTGATATGTTATCCACAAAACTTGCCACTTGAATTACAGAGCTATTATGTTTAGTTTATACCAATTGGTTTACTGCAAGTCTAGTCTGCTAGGGATTTATTTTGGGGTAAGCTGCACTCGCCTAATATTGTTAAAGTCTGAGTTATCTCAAATTATTACATCTGTTAATTTGAAAAATAAATATCTATGAAAAGCGATTTCTCATAATTTGTATGTATTGTAGCTTATCTCACAATACAGGGTGGCCCCCCCAAAAACGGAACGGGGCACTTCCCAAAACAAATTACCCAAATGTGTATGGCCATCGCATAGGGTGTCTTTTCAAATGAATAACGACACCAAAAACAGCAATTTTGATTGGGTAGTTTTTGTTTTAGAGCGCTGCGAGTGAGACCATGTCAGTTACCAATTATCGTCAATTTTCACCTCGTCGACGCCAGTTAATAAGCACTCACTGCCCGTAATACAATCGTGTGACCCTTCCTATTCTCTCGGCATAGGCTGAGCGCACACTGACAATAGTGCGCGATGCTGCACGCTATGAAAAGGAGTAGCGTACGTGAAAATTGATGCACCAATCACTGGCATATTTAGATCGACCAAAAAAGGGACCTGACATGGTGTCACAGCGCTATAAAACAAAAACTACATGACCAAATTGACTGTTCTTGGTGTCGTTGTTCATGTGAAAAGACATACTATCCGATGGACATAATGCATTTTGTACTGTATTTTGGGAAGTGCCCCGTTCCGTTTTGGTTTTTTTTTTTTTTTTTTTGGGGGGGGCACCCTGTATAGACTTACAACTTTGTTTTTACATGTTTTGATATATCATTTCGTGTTATCTTAGTCCGAACAAAATGATGATGTTTCGAGAGAAATACGTATTATTCCAGTAAAAGATGATGAGGTGATTAGTATATAGTTGTTTTTGTGATCGCCGTCTGGAGTTAAAAAAGAAAATAAATAATGTGATGAGAAAAAAAAATTGCTTCCTATGTCATCATCCGCGATTCACGCAATCAGGAGAACAATAATAGTGATGGTGATGATGATGATCATGTTAACGGAGATGATGGTGGTGATGTATGACAATGATGCCATCAACGACAATGATGATGATCATGATGACAATGCAAGTGATGAGGAAGATGATGAGGATTATGATAACAAGGACAATGATGAGGGTGATGATGACAATGACAGTGATGAGGATGATGGAGATGAGGACAAGGACGATGATGATGATGATGAAGAAGATGATGAACTTCCGTGTGACTTGTCATCATCGTTATCCTTCCTTCTCTTCTTCTTTCCTCGTTTTCTTAGTTTCTTTTCCCTTTTCTTCAATCTTTTCTCCCTTTCTTTGGACAGAGTAGGGTTTTGGATGGTGCGTGTAAGTGCTTTTCCCCTTCGTTTCAATTTATAGGCGTATGACTCGGTCACGTTTTCTTTTACCTTGGGGGTATTTTCGTCTACTTCGACCCCTTTCCGCGCTCCCCGTGCATGACGAACGGTGGCGACAAGGCACACGATCGAAAGGATCAGCGGGAAAGCGATGCCCATGACGATGACGAAGAAGAGATGAGTCGGTGATCGCCGGTAGCCGCTGACGGTGTGCGCGCACTGGTCCTCCAGCGCGATGAACCCGTACTCGCCCCAGCCGATGAGGGGGAACATGGAGAGCACGGTGTCGAAGAACCACAAGGCGATGAGGAGGATGAGCATCGGGACGACGCGGAAGATCTCTCTGTGTTTGAGCGGGACCACGATGCAGACGTAGCGCTCCATGCAGAGGGCGCCCACTGTGTGCCACAGCTGGTAGAAGGCGAAGGTCGACATGTACGCGGAGACGGTGCACAGTCCATGGCTCATCGGCGACCACGAGCCGAACCACGTAGCGACTACGGCGGGGATCAGTGCGAACACGACATCGATCAGGTTACTGATGGCGATGTTAGTCAGGAGATACCAGGGTCCCGGTCGCTGGCGCAGCCGCGGCGATCGAACAAAAGTGACGAGATAAATGACGTTCCCGACAACGGAGAGGAGGACGATCACGACGAGTCCGACGGTTTTTCCGATTCTCTCGACATCGATATTAGCCGCCGTCGCGGGTGAGGCGGTTGTCGACATTTTGGTCCCTCTCCTCTTCGAACAGCAAGACCAGCCAACACAAAACACTATTCAATTTTACTCCGTCGATATGCTCGTCAACATAATTATGTCCAACTCAAAACGATGAAGAAAATTTGTAGCTTATGACAGCGGCTGCATGGTGATGTTGCTACGTAGAGACGAATATTGAAATCATCACGTTTTGCTTTGTAAAACCTTACAAAACAAATCCTCGTGGTTCTCACGAATATGATGAATTATTGAGATAAAAACTCCTTGGATATAATTGTATTATTCTTTGTAATAAAAGTATTCGTAGCAATCCATACATCATTATATACATGCACGTACAGCTTTGCTAAGATCCGTTTTCCCCTTTCCTTTCTATACTATAGACGCATTTTCAGTGCAATCATCACTGTCTTTTATATACAAGATGCTATTTTAGTATTTGACCAATCG
Organism: Dendraster excentricus; assembly: GCA_031471515.1. Classification (NCBI taxonomy): domain Eukaryota; kingdom Metazoa; phylum Echinodermata; class Echinoidea; order Clypeasteroida; family Dendrasteridae; genus Dendraster; species Dendraster excentricus. The sequence goes on along the minus strand of JAUELG010405492.1, from coordinate 195 downwards.
ATTTGGCTTTTGTAAGAAGTTGGCCAAGCGTCGCAAGCTGAGATATGCAAACAACCTTATGCAGCAGTTGGTGTGTAGTGAACAGGGACCGCGGAATCAATTTAAAAGTGGGGGCTGACCACATTTGAACTGTAATGTATTTCTTTATTTTATGCTAATGTATTCCTATGTTTTTAGTCAAAAAAGTGTGTGTGT
>JAUELG010405381.1:0-13341 GCA_031471515.1 Dendraster excentricus | reverse complement strand
TGGTTATCTTGTGGTTTGGCAAGTTGCCAAACCACAAGATAACCACAAGATAACCACGAGATTGCGCATTTTTTGCATTGTGCGCAATCTTGTGGTTTGCAAACCACGAGTTTTGCGTGTTCAAACGAACGCTAACCACAAGATATTCTTAAGAATTGCAAACCACAAAATAACCACGAGATTTGCTTTTATCGTCTGAATCCACCTAATCATGATAGTAGACAAAAACAATGAACAAATTGAATCAGCCAAAATCATGCCATACTAATAACCAACTCTGTATGGAGTTCCCTTTATTTATATATGACGTCATAATGCCAACCCCATTTAAATTGATTTTTAAACTTAAATGAGACCTCTGGACAATTAAAAAAAGAAAATACCATAATCTACATAAACCAAGGACCAAAACAACCAACTTTTAATTAAAAAAAAAAAAAAAATAAAAACACCCTGCAAACCTGTCACAATCAACCATTTTACTGTCACTATTTTTGAATCGTGTTCCTTTTCTGTACGCTTGCGAAAAAGATCATGTTACCGCGAGACATAGAAGCCTCACTTGCATTTTGTTTGGAAACGGTGAAGCGGCTGCTATATTGTCACTGGTCTCCAAACAAAGAACAAATAAGGCTTCTACATCGCGCCGTTACGTGATCATTTTCGCAAACGTACGGATTCATAAATAGTGACACTATAAAATCGATTTTGACAGGTTTGGAGGGTGATTTTTTAATTATTAAAAGTAGGTAGTTTTGGTCCTTGATTTATGTAGATTGTGGTATAATTTTTGTTTAAATCGTCTAGACTTCTCCTCTAAGTATATGAGCCTAATTAATTGATATAATCATTTCAATAATCCATTCTCTATTATATGTTGTTACGATAATTGAGCTAAATTTGGACGTTAATTTATATTCCTATTCATTTTTTGTTTATGTTACGTAATGCTGTATCTCACACTGCTCCTCACTATTTTTCTTTGTCTATTTTCTTCAGTCTTGTAACTTGTACTTTTGTATGATATGCATTTATAGTTTTGTTGTAAATAATAGTTATAATATGATTAGGACACTCAAATACAATTGTGTTTATGTGTAAATATTGACTTTGAGTGAATGAAAAAATAAAAATGCAAACATAACCACATTCAAAAACAGAAACACAAACAGGCAAACATGGTCAAGTTTAGTATTTTAGCTTGATTTTGTATTTGGGGACTATACTTTTGAAGGATGCGCAAGCTTTGTTTAAACCCTACATTAATGAGTAATCTTGGGAATAAGAAAGAAGTATACAAACATAGGAAATGTCTTGCCTGAAATAGAAAATACATGAGAGAAACACAAGAGTGCTTGCTGTCAGCATTAGTGTCACACAAAAGAATGCCAGCCAATAGACAGCTTCGGTAATGTATGCAAATTATATGCGTGTGACGTCAGACGCCCCGTTGGCAAGCTCAACAATGGTAACTAGGTCCGGCAAGCTCCGGCAAACATAGCTTGCCGAACATGGTTACCTTTGTTAAGCTTGGCAATGGGGAGTCTGACGTCATACGCATATAATTTGCATACATTATCGAAGCCGTCTATTGCTACAATCATATCCTGCTTGTTCTCCCTTCCAGTCCCAATGCTCCTTAATTTTCAGGCAAGTGTATATTAACTGTACTTGAGGGATAATAGAATTTGTGTACAAAATAAAGACTATAAATAATATCAGGGGGTAGCTATTTAAAAGCATTATTCAGTTCAGAAGCTATTAATAGTACTTTATCTCAACTAAACAAAACAGTTTCTATTACATCAAATTAAAAAAAAGGGGGGGGCATACACCAATCTCCTATTTTTGTATATATCCTATTCCCAAGAATAATAATGGAATACTTATGTATATAATTATGTAATAATTCATAACTATAATAATTGGACATATTTTTTTATGTTCTTTCAGAAGTTAAAGTTCAAATTTGAAATTTCCTAAACAAGATTTTTGATGTCACTCAATACTAAAAAAAGAATCAGTCATGGTACACATCATATACAGACTGGTATTGCAATGGTTTTAATATGGGGCAAAATACTGCCCTGTATCTATACACATGTACATTCATAAACTTTCTTCTTTTAATAAACAGTTGCCAAACACAATGGCAAATAACTTTCATTTTTATAATAATTATTATCTATACATAAGCATCAAACTTGAGCATAATTAGGAGTAAAGAAAAAAAAACAACAACTAAGTAATACTCTCATATGATAACTTGGTTTTCATGATATATATATATATTTTTCTCCAGTTCATGAAAATCACAAAACATGGTCAAAATGTATACATTATTCTGTCTTTTCTTTCTCATTCTACACTGTACACACACAGTGAAAGTCACCTTGATAATGACGATAAACGATTGATAATTATGTACAAACACACAGACTATTAGGAATACAGTCACATTTCAGTTCATAATAAGTTAAACAAAAGATTACAAAAAACATGATGACATAATAAAGTCCCTCATCTCAATTTTATAGAAATCTAAATGGAAATTAAGTTTTGAAGTATGATATCATAGTAACAAATACTTGTTGTAAACATGACACATAATTTTTGTGAAATTAAGTTTGATAAAAAAAGAAATGCCCCTTTGATTTCATCTACAAATAAATTTCAATATCAAAAATTTGTTACACATACAAAACATGCATTATTTCAACTGGTATGTTATTCCAAAGTTTTATCTAAATGATCTTCATTCTTGAAAAATATCCCTTGTTATAATATTCCCACTTGTATTGGAATTTGGTTCTTTTAATTTCAAATTGTTTCCAAATTTCATTAATCAGATTTGTTATCATACTTCTTTTTCATACTTCTCTTATAAAAATAATGATAACATAATAATCGTGGCATTATTATACCCGCCATTGGATAGTATAGACACTGCATTTTTGGAATTATGCATCTCTGCATATCAAAGGCAACAAATAAAACAAATCAATATCATTCACATCAGCTAACCTTATATCAAGTTTCAGAAATCATCTGGTAAATAAATTATGTAATTCAATTTTTTACAATTTTTGTCCTTCAATACTGACAGTTACAGAAAAGCACCTATTGATCTATCTCTATAGCATAAGAATTACCTGCAAAGTCAATATCCAAGTGTCTGCAGGTTCCATAAAACATTTACGGTAATTTGTCTTATTAATTCATTTTGTAACTATTGAACACTGGCAATATCAAGCGATCCTGTCGCTGAAGTAATCTTGTTAATTTCATGCAAATGTTTAATTTATTGCCTCCCGAGACATGGTAAGTCCTTTATAGAGTCACTATGTGACATGCCCATTTCCCATTGGCAAAGGGTTAAAGGAGAATGAACTACAGGACTGTAACAGTTATATCAATAAGGGTAAAAATCCCTTCCTTTTGACATGTCATTCGCTGTTGTATCACAACTAATACCCTCACCAGAGCAGATTACAGGGACCCCTTTCAAACCTATTCAAAACGTCGTCTGCTATCGCAGGTATCTGTCATTCTGTAAAAATCCTGCCTCAAAACATCCAGGTTTTGACATATGGCATGGAGAACCAATTTGATACACAAATTTTTATGATGAATGAATCGAACTTATATAATTTTGGCTGGCCACAAATCACCAATAATACATGGTATGTTGTAATATTTGAAATTTATAATTTGTTATTATTTGTTCTTCTTTTTAAACGTCAATATGTTAATCCCGATTGAAACGTCAATATCAACGTAGGCAACACCTTTTGTGGCTAACTCCATGCCCTCCGTCACAAAACGGGCCGACGCTCTCCATTCTCCCCGATCAGTGAAAGACGTGATATTCTGAAGTACACGTCTGTTTTGTCCTTTGTCCAATGTAAGATACATTATATTCTTCGAAAAGTGTATAATATGGTCTACAAGCTCAAACTAACATGAAATTTGAGGAAAGTGTCTCTTTAATACAAAGAAAGGATGGAACACTATATCAGTGCTCCATCCAAAATTACAACATCATAAATAAACATCCGAGTACAAACAGCTCTCAATATAAATATCTCATAAATAGTTTCTTAATAGTCTCACGATTACTACACATGTACAGCATTATCTCAAACGATAATAATACCCCACAAATCACAAAGCAAAACGTACATTAAGTATCAACGGCATGAACGATGTCGAAACGAATAAACAACAAAAATCATGCATAACTTCAGATTATATAGATATGTTGGCAAAATTAATACAAATCTGGAAAGCACAAAAGTATAACTATGAAACCTAACCTGAAAGAAGGATAAAAAAGCAAACATATGCTACACCGAAATAAAAATAAGGAAAACAAGTTTCATGTAGATCTGGAAAATTATATAAAAAGTGGCATAGCTATTGGGAGGTTAGGGCACACACCTGAAATACTTTGACAAAAGCAGAAAATATGGGTTGACAAGTGACATCTCCCCTCGATGTGTCAGTTCAGGCTATGCCACTAGATTATACAGGTACATCAATATCTGTCTCTCCATACGTTTATTGCTTTATCTTGCCCCTACAACAATAAAAGATTGTCATGAAAAAGAGATCTGTACACATAAAACATCAACTTCAAAAAAGTATGTGAATTCATGCCTTGTAAACTGAAACCACATACATTACATGGTGATCATATGTATCTATATACTGTAGTTGTGTCTTAAATAAAATAACAATCTTGTATAGTATTTTACATTTGTTTTTAAATTACTGTCAAAGACACATGATTTAACTTGCAAAGAGTTCAGTGCATTAGGTCTCTACATCCCAAATTTTAAAAGGCAGCTTAAATGCAATAACTCTAGATAAAGTGCATCATTTTCTAAATCTATGGTACCAATCAAAAACGTCTGATAGTATGTTAGATAAATTATCTAACAACCTTAATCCATTTTATACTATAACACAGAATAGTTGTCTAATGAGAATTCGGGCATGACTTTTTAATAGAGTTCAGCATTTAACTAGGCAGAAATGTTTGCTTTTGTGTGTGTAAGCCCCAAATTTCTCAATGTTCTATTCACATTTCGGATATTATTTGTATTTATTCCCCCCCCCCCCCCCAAAAAAAAAAAAAACAATTTATGTACTGAAAACCTGCATGTACATATTTTGTTCACTATTATTTCAGTGTAAACAAAAACTAAGCCAGCAAGGCAAAATAATGCTTGTTAAGTTACCAAGTCATACCGTATTTGCCGGTGTATTAACCGCTCCGTTGTATTAGCCGCATCCCTAACTTTGGAGATTTTCCATGAAAAAAAAAAATGATTGTATAATTTGTTATTTTTAGATGGTCAAGATGTCTAATATATGAAACGTTCATCAGCAACAGTGTGTTACTGCTGCAAGTTTGATTTTTCCACTAACCACTACTTTGATATGAGAAAATATTGATAGCTGCTACGTAATAGGTTAAGCTCTTTTGGGTGCACATACCAGTGTTGCATCTGTTCCAACACCACTACAAGGTGTCTAAAAAAATGGTTCCGCAAGTCCTCAAGGAGGCATTCTGCGGTGTATTAACCGCCCCCCCTTTTTCGCAGGTTCTCCTGCCAGAAGAAAGGTGTGGTTAATACACCAACAAATACGGTAATATCAAACACTTCTTCATCTCTGATGAAAAACAAATTCAACATTAACAATACTTTTTTTTTTAACAGCAAAGAAAACAAAATACAGCCAAAGATCATTTCACAAAAAAAAGATTGGGAATTATCTGCTGCTCACACACGCTTTTTAATATCAGTAATAATACAATACGTCTAAGGAACAAAGATAGGGAAAATAACCCGTAATATTTGAAAAAAAGACCCCCATCATACTGTCATAATTCACCACGCATTCTGCAATGTCTTTCGTGTCACTTTAGATGTGATTGATAAGTTCCCTTAGTACTGCATACCAGCATACATACCTGCATCATAAGCATTTTGAAGAGCGATTCAGACTAAATTTCTAACTTGAAATATATCAGCTCTAACCATGTTTTAAAACACTGATTCCGAGCAAGTTAAACAAGAGAAGAAAAATGTACCCACTGAACGATACAAGGATGTTGTTGAAACCACACACAAAAAAGTGAAATTTATAACTTGAAAATATCAGCTCTAACCATGTTTTAAAACACTGATTCTGAGCAAGTTAAACAAGAGAGGAAAAATGTATCCACTGAAAGATACAAGGATGATGTTGAAACCACACACAAAAAAGTGAAATTTCCGGTCCAAAATTAAGTTGTGGGTGATTTTACTCAAATGATTCACATCACTTCAACCTTGGTAAATTAAAATGCATAATTTGACTACCATGTATATGCAGGTAGCGGTCAAGTTCAACTCACAGGTTCCAAGTTTCAATAGCCTCTCATTGGAAATGATGTATGAATGTATGCAGGGCTCCACACTCCAATTTTGTTGTCAGTGGCCCGGTCGGGCCGGTGAAATAATTTCTTCCCCTTTACTGGTGGCCTAAAAGAATATTTACTGGCCCAAAAATGTTGTTTAATGAGTAAACTGTTTATCATTAAGAATATTACTCTGTCTAATCAACCCTGTTATTAAAGATGAAGCTTACACCATAAAAGAAAACAAGATTTCTCATTTTGTCAATGTCGGGTTGAAAATCTGCTTGCCCAATCAGGCCACCGAAATATGACTTTTTTTACATTTTTGCTGGCCCCAAGTGCAATTTCACTGGCCCTGGGAAAGCGGGCCAGTGCGAGTGTTGAGCCTTGCATGTTTGTATTCAAACTCAGTGGTAGAATACTTGTTCAGTGATGACAGCATTTTCAATGCGAAGTCAGTCAACAACCTCACACAAAGTCAATCGTCGCTTATTTCTGTATGACAATTAGCTGAAACAAATGTTGCGTTTTGTACATGTTCATTCCATACTAAAAAATACAACCAGTATACTTCATTGAACTTCAGAATTAATAGAAAACTTGATTTTTATATATACATTTGTATATAACAAGTGTTTATTGCTCCGTACTATCATCGACTTCATATAAGCTTTATAGTGATATTTGGATCTATAGAAGATAAATATAGTACAACAGATAGACATAAAGTATAAATAGCGAAGAGGGTAATAGATAGATAGATAGATAGATAGATAGATAGATAGATAGATAGATAGATAGATAGATAGATAGGTAGATAGGTAGATAGGTAGATAGATAGGTAGATAGATAGATAACAGGTACAGAGAGATAGATAGATAGATAACAGGTACAGAGAGATAGATAGATAGATAGATAAATAGATAGATAGATAGATAGATAGATAGATAGATAGATAACAGGTACAGAGAGATAGATAGATAGATAGATAGATAACAGGTACAGAGAGATAGATAGATAGATAGAGATAGATGGATAGATAACAGGTACAGAGAGAGAGAGAGATAGATAGATAGATAGATAGATAGATAGATAGAAAGATAACAGATAGAGAGTAATTTACTAAATTCAACAACTTAATATATATATATATATTACTCTACATTCCATTCATTCATCAACTGAGGTAATGTTAGGTAATGTAAAACAAAAGCAAGGAAAAGAGAGCAAAATATATAAATCCAAATATGCCATTCTACTTTCTTATAGGGACCACAATCAACTTGCTATTTCGCGCAGTTATGGTTATCTTTTGGTGTGCAAATGGATTAAAACAAGAAAGGCTAAAATTTTAATTTAAATACTGCCAATGAAAGTTGATTTAATACTGCCCTTGAACAAGAATGTAAAGTCAATTTATACATTATAATACATGTGTGTATCATTAATGAAGCATATCTTTCTTCTATATATATGTATGATATGTAGTATAGGATGATGCATATATTAATTGAAAACTCCATTTGTCTAAATTTTTAGGGATATTACATAATATGTTCCTGTGTTAATGGGGACAGTCTGGAATTCATTTCCTGATTACACATGCAATTTCAACAGAATATATATTTTCATGACCACATGAAAGTTGTAGATTTGTAAGAATAGCTAAAGCACAGGAATTTAATACAGCAATATACTTCTTACTTTTCTTTTTACATTTTTTAACACTTATCAAATAGTGTATTTTTAGGTCGGAATCGTAACTCAGCCTCTCTTGAAAGTGAAAAAGAAAATTATGTACTGCATTTTCTGAAAAATAAATTGACATTGCAGCATAGTACATTATGTGTCATGTATTCAGCTAAATCCTTCAACAAGAATAGAGTACTTTAATTGCCTTTACCTACAATTTTTTTTGAGATGATACAAAAGTGCTGAGAAATGGGAACGTCTTTTACATCTAATGATGTAAATTTAAAATCTATGCACTTTTGCGCTTGATATTTACCTAAAACTGTTCTAAATGTCCAGGTTTGTAGTAGTAAAGAAACAAAAACAATTTGTTGGCAATGGTATAAATACCAGTCAATCTTTGGAATCAGCATTTTAGGAGGCATATCAGAGACAAACCAATTGACCCATTCCCAAAGAGATTCTGATAATCCCATAGACTTTACACATAGCCTACCTATAGCCGGTTCTTCACAAAATAATCTCATAATTCTATGATTACGAAGAGAGCTAAAATACACCTTCCAACAAATGCTTGCACCTGAAAATTTACAATAGATTTCAACAATAAACTTTATTGCAACTATAATTAATGTCGACCATCTTTCCCCTTTATCTCTCATACTTGTACCATGTTTAAAGCCTCTGTATCAAAACACACATGTGGTCATATAAATACAATTATAACCCTTCTGACGCTGACAGGGTCAGAAATTCTACTGGCATACAAAACACAGCTTCATGTCGGTTATAATCAGAGGGTTCAAGCTGAGGCAAAGACTGTACACTTTTAATGGCAAATTGATTTCCGCGTACAATATTCTGTCCGTTAAATACAAACAAAGTGCATAATTCAACCAATTCTTTTCACCCTCTACCATGTCTTTTCTTCCCTTTTGCTTCCAGATTGCCACTGCCAAATGTCCACAATATTAACAGAGTGATTTCCCGCTGCTAGAACCTCTCACCTTTTCCTTGGGATGAGAATTTCTTCAGCGTGGAGTTCTATACAAAAATGCATCCAACACAAATAGAGGCACAACAGAGCTACAGTACATATACAAATACATTATGTTTCTTAAAGTGTAAACTTAAGAGAAGAATGTCCACTAACTAGGAGGCATTGTCTCAAAGACTATATAGAGCAGACGTCATCTTGTCCAAGTAGAGGCGAACTGTATTTCCTAAACAGGCAATTGGCTCCATGATAAAAATGTAATTCTTCTACAGGCAAATCGCCCCGCGATAAATAAAGTTTTTGCAGTCACAGTTCTACCAGGAGATGCATTCATTTCCTTCTTTAATAAAAATCTCCATTATATATAGACTTTGTGCACATAGCCTATCAGGTCTTCCCGAAGTAGGCAACGGGGTGGTCACTACTATAGATCAGTTTCCTTCTTCATCTCAGCCTTTAGCCTCATCTTGTTGAATTTGAGCAAGTCCGCAGCCGAGGAGGCAGCATTCCTCGCATTCGTTTTGTCCACCACGCTAGGGCTGCCGCTACCACCACCACCACCACTACTAGCAACGCTACTGCTACAACTCCCGCCATCGTCCTTACTATTCCTCTTGAAGGCGGTGGGCGCGTCGTGCCCCGGCAAACCCTGGAAAATGGGGGTGACCATGCCCCCGTTGTCCGGCTGGGACGGGGTGTCCGACAAGTCCCCGTCCCCTTCCTCCAAGTCCTCCAGCGTTAGCCGGCCGATGAGGATGCTGTTGGCGTTGTTGTTGTCGCCGTTCGCCTTGTCCTCTGCGCAGCTGGACTCCGATCCCGGGTTCCCGGTGGTTTCCCCGGGGTTTGGCGAGGGGCTCTCCCGGATCTGGCTCTGGTACCAGTTCCTGTTCTCCTCCAGGTGGTCCAGGATCTCCTGGGCATCAGGGTAGACCAGGTCCGCCCACGTCTCCCACAGCGGGTGCAAGATGAAGTCAATGAAGCCCACCTGTAGGAACACAAGTCAAGAAATGTTTAATTCCCTAAAGGTCACCAATTAGGGTAACAATACATGTAGGTCTCTTTTTAGTTGCCATATTGATTAACCCGTTCAGGACTGGTCCCGAAAATATTTGGGCAGGAGTCAATGGAGAATGCATGTTATATCAAAATCTGTTCGTCCTCAATGGGACGGGTTAATGTTTTAAGAGACTCAGAAAAATTGTTTTAGGTTTTTTGAATTTCCCTTTCGTTAAAAAGATATTTCCGATTGACGTGTCCAGATGTTAATCTAAATTCTAGCGGTTCCCTCAGACCTTGTTGTCTTCGTATTGACCATCAAACTATGGACAGGTTTCAGTTTTTCAAATTTTCCTTTCATTACAAAGACATGTACGATTGAAGTGTTCCGTGTTCGAAACCTTGGGTGGAATTCTAGAACCATGTACAAAGTGAATGCACTGAGTGACTAAATATCAGTATGCATTTTTGCTCATAACTCAGCCATGCAACATCCATTTGACTTGAGATTTTCACACAATACCCTGTGAACATATCAATATATATTTGATGACAAACGCAGTACCCCGGTATCCCGCGTTGTGTGGCGCCATCATGTGTCCACTCGAAGTACATGTGTATTGCGTTGTGCATGCAGTGCAGCGGTCGATTGTATGCATGCTATACCCACAGTACAGCCCTAAAAATGTAGTAAATAATTTAACAAAATGGCAGTTTTTCATCTCGTACCCCAGGGTACCGTTTATGTCATCATTTCTTCATCACTTTTTGCACATGGCAACAAAGTTACTAGATCCCTTTGATAATGATATGAACTGACCTGGGACTTTTCGATGGAGGCGTTCTCCCGGTCCATCATGGGGCTGACCTCCACCCCCTTCTTCTTCTCCATGTCGCCCTGGCGGAAGAACTCTTCCATCAGCATCGTCGTCCACTGCGTGTAGATGTTGAGTGGCTTGCTGGGGTTGGCCACATCGGCACAGTGCACCAGATTCTTCAGTACCTGTTGGGTGATTGAAACCATACAGTCAAATATGTTTTGGCTATTAAACACCTGTCTATAAAGGCAATCTACTTATGAATATAACTACTATTTGTTTCCCCCCGCTAGACGTCCACTGTGTTCAGCGGCTTGCTGGGGTTGGCCACGTCGGCACAGTGCACTAGATTCTTTAGTACCTGTTGGGTGATTGAAACCATGCATACAGTCAAATATGTTTTGTACCATGCCATCGTTAAAGAATAACCCAATTCCTTTGAAGACAGAGACTTGATTTTACCATGGGTTTGTAAAAACATTAAATCTGCTTCTACAACAATCACCATCAATACTACCACCACAACCACCATCACAAAGTGACCATATAGATTTGTAAAAAAACATTAATGCTGCTTCTTCAACAATCACCAACCCAATCAAAACCACAACTACCACAACCACCATGAATGTTGCAGCATACCTGTATCCGGTCATTGTAGTTGTCCAGTAATAAGACCCCTGAGCCAGCAACTTTCTTTGTTTCCACCATGGTCTTGAGGTCTGCCAGAAGGCTCATGTGCTTCGACATGTCCGTTGCAAGTACCTGGAAAGTTGTGCAAAGAAAATGAGAAAATTGTTGAAACAATCATCACCATTATATCATACGCCATAGGTTTTGATCCTTGACATGTCCATTGCAAGTACCTGGAATGTTTTGTATCAATAGCATAGGGACGTGTTACAGTGTATATCTAGACTATCAACACAGTGCACTGACCTCCTTGTCAAACAAACTAATAATAACAGCCTTGCCAGCTACAGAGTAACAATAGTTGGATTTCCTCGACTGAAGAAAATAAACGGGGCATTTGAATGAGGTGGTCTAGGAGTTCTGGACCCTAAAGAAGCTTTTCCATAATTTCACCTTCTCCCTTTGTGTAGCCATCACACCGCCAAACCAAATCCAAACTGACACGAGACCGAATAATTCTGGGACGTTTAAGCCTTGAGGTGCTAGCTGTTTGGTGTCGGAGTGGTATCGGATTTGTCGGTCTCTTTTTTTTTTGTGACTGCTAATCCTAGTTCGGGCTCTTGTCGGTGCCTGATAAAGTGGAAGTTTGGTCTGGTTTCGGTTTGGATTCGGTATGGTGGTGTGACAGCTACATAAGTAATGTAAGAACCTTTCAGTTTATAAACAGACCCTGAAACACCATTAGGCGTTTTTTCTTACCATGTCGATGGACATTTTCCTGAGTGTTTGGTGCTGTTTCTTGTTGAGGTTCTCCAGGAAGTTACAGTTTTCTTCCGTCAGGAGTTTGAAGGCCACAGCCAGCGAGTGGTTCTCCAGCACCGACATGTCATTGTAGAGTATTGCTAATTCTGCACCTGTAACATTAGAAACATGTTTTCAAATGACGGTTATTGAGCTAGTTGACCATTCTTGATATTTGCATTTTATGTTGTACAGTTATCTAAAGTATGGAACATTTGTCAATGTTGCAGTTTTCTTCCGTCAGCAGTTTGAAGGCCACAGCCAGCGAGTGGTTCTCTAGCACCGACATGTCATTGTAGAGTATTGCTAATTCTGCACCTGTGAACATGTAATAAAACATGTATTGTAACAGTGATTACTGTACCAGTCAACCCTTTCCCACCTCATTTTTTACAAAGTTTTACAAAGTATTGCAAGAAATGTATCAAAATTGTTATCAGCTGCAATTGTTTCCAGTCAGCAGTTTGAAGGCCACAGCCAGCGAGTGGTTCTCTAGCACCGACATGTCATTGTAGAGTATTGCTAATTCTGCACCTGTAACATTAGAAACATGTATTAAAACATTGGTCAGTGTGCAAGCTTCAACCCCTATCGCCTTCATTTTTTTTTTTTTACAAAGCATAGCAAAGCATAGCACTGACATGCCATTACGGCGTATTGCTAATTCTGCACCTACATTGAGGAAAGAATGAATGAGAAATTTGTTTTGAAAAAATATTTCTAAGAGGTTTAACTAAAAGCAACTAACCCACATGCCATAGTAGAGTTGCCAATTTCGCAGCTGTACACAAAATAACCAAAACAATGCTTTCACTTTCAGATTAATCATTAAAGATAACATCGTCTTCTGTTTAAAGGGTTGCCATGGTGGGGCACTCAAGCATTTTAAAGTATAAATTTCTGCCAGGTACCCATTTACAGGCTTTCAACTGACCCTAACTGGAAAAGTAGGAGAAAAGTAGGACCAATTTTTGCAAAAAAGTAGGACAAAAGTA
>JAUELG010405380.1:7998-19991 GCA_031471515.1 Dendraster excentricus | reverse complement strand
GATTCGAACGTCGCTATTTACCATTTGTATCTTAAACATTATATCAAATCAAAATATTACGTTCGTTTGACAAATGTTCGACAAGACCGTACAAATTAAATTCAACAATGATTATTACAAAGGGACAACTCGGCACACAGGCAGACGTTATAAGCGAATTGGAGAACCTCTCTCAAATACCGACATAGAGGGCCTCGTCTCGCTGTGTCCTTTGGTTGCTAAATCACGATCCGTGCGTTGCTTATTAGATTCTGGCAGGTTGGGGGTATGACGGGGAAGGGAAAGTCTTCTAGGGGTTCGGAAACTCTCCTCATTAGACTCGAGGACTCTGTGAAGTATACATCAACAGCTGAGTAGCTCATAAGTATAGGACATGATACGCAGAGTTCTCTATTGGATTCTACCGGGTTTGAGATTGATTTATGTGCCTTATAGAGTCCAGTATTCACCGGCTTCTACTGGGATGATGTTTTCTTTATAGAAAGCCAGCCTGTTCAGTGTAAGGGTTGATCCGACGCTTTACCTAAGATAGTTGAGCGTTTACTTGAATATTTAGCTGATCTAAACGCGACTTAATACCAACTTTCGAGGATAATAATGCCTATCAGAGTTGGGTAGAAGCAATCTTCGCTGCAGACGTTCACCATGGATTTCTAGATCATTTTCTGAAAGACCGCGCTGGTGCTCTCTTCCAACGACAATTTACAATGCGGTACACAGGCGGATTGGATCCATAGTTGTGCAGCTAAATAATAAAGAAAATTAATTTTCTTTTGTTTGTACAATATCATATAATACAATAATATTCAGTGGTGTAAGAGGACTGTAAAAATTACTTTTATCAAGATGGCTCGGCCAGGACTATTGGAACTTACTAACCGATCTACGGTCGGGCTACTGAGGACTTGCCCGGGAACTACGGCACTTCTTATTGCCTACCTGCTTCTGGCTTTCTGCACCAGTAGTATTTTAGCGCAATCGTCGTCGTCGACGTCGTCGTACGTGGAACCAATAGGAGATAACGTGTGCCAGAGAATAACAAGGTGATTATATTAATATGTTGCAAAATATATGACGTTGTCAGTGTCAAACTCATGATTTTGTTTTATTATCAAGTATTGTTAAATATAGTACAATGGCAGTATTAATATTGTTATAATATTGTGATTGTGGTCATTGTTCTAGGCGCAACAGACGTTTGTAATCAATACAGTCGCAGTAGCAGTCGTCGATATGATAGTTTATGTACAACAATTATATCATAATCACACAACTTTGTTAGCGTGTTTGATTTTATCAACCTGAACATGTTCTTGAGCCCCCGATTCCATCTATCTAATAACAGACGCATTGAGATTCTGTTGCAGCAATAAAGCAGTACAGAATAAGCTATGCAGATTTAAAAACTGGAAGTATATTGATAATGAAACCAAACTTTTTGTACCATAAATCGTACTCAAAATTAGTTAAATACAGTTACAATACGCATTTTTCAGGTTGGGTATGCTTGTATTACATTGTTGATAAGCGTGGTGACATAATGTCACTGGCTTGCTCATAGACAAGTGGTGACGAGTTGATGATTTTAATACAGGACAGTAATCCTTAGTGGCTTCAGCAAACTAAAAAAAACATTACAAGAAGAAGCTGTACATAAGGTTTGCATCACGTTCAACATCCAGTATTACAGGAAACTTGGATGAAGGTTATAATCATGGTTTCAATATAAACCATGGCTCGGTTTATGTCCATTGAGGTATTAATTATTGTGTAAATTTCATGTATTACGTAGTCATTCTTTCTCCATTTTTGTTTTGTCAATTTGATATACTTCTGATTTACAATACTAAAGTTAAAAACTAAACGACAATGAAATGTAGTATTTTTTTACCATATATAAAATTGACGTTATAAAGCAAACTGTACTTTTAAAAGTTATAATTTTGTATGAAACATTTTCGAGCTCATTTCAACATTTTCAATGCTCGCGTATATCGCGTTTTGTAATAAAACTCAATATGACTTTTTCATAAGCTGGCATCATAATACTTTTTTTGCGGATGCGATTCGCAAAAGGTATGCAACCATAACAAATTGTTCAAGCCCGGGTTATATCATGTAGGTCACTTTTCACAAATTTTAACTCTATTTGTTCTCGGTATACGGGACATTTGTACAAAACTAGAACAAAATAAGCGCAAACATTAAACCATAACCAGCAAACAGGATTCTGAATTAGTACGCTAACACCACTTGTTTATTAGTTTCGGTGAAGTTTAATGCCATGTTATGGCGTGCTCTCATTATGTAATTGTGAACATGTGGACGGCTGCAGCTCCTTAACAATTCTCGTAAGGAAGGCATTCATTTTTCCCCCTAAAAACGTTAACTCGTTTAGGTGTGCAGACGACAAACATTTCAAAGACTGGATGTGAGCTAATTGGAACAAATTATCAACAATATGAATTCAAGTCCACTGTGGTTTCATGGAATGAAAGTGCAACTTTGGGCCCGACAATGTGGTAGTTTTCACGCAGAAGGTGTTAACTCCGGATTAGTTGATGCATTTCATTCGTTATGTTCTCGTTTATTGGCTGGATATTGCTTGGGGTTTTTGCGAAAAGAAATCATTGCGGTCCTACAATTAGATACACCAGGGCCGAAACAAAAGTATTATGTTGTAAAATTAAGATCGTGTGACTTAATGCGCAATCGAATTGATTAACAACGCATAACTATGTTCGAAATCGCAATTTAACTCTCGATTGTAACTCTGTTTACAACAACTCCATCCACAGAAGAATGTTATCGTAGTATAGTTAGTACTGAATGTAATTTTGACCGTCTGAAATTCAACCGTTGCCAATGGTTGTTCCTAATGGTGCGGACAGAAGGCGTTAATGAATTTATAACGATCGTCCGCTCGTAGTGATAACAAAGTTATCGGGATGCAACCACCAAACGTTGCACAAGGCCTGTTCATTTCTATCACTTTAGTTAGAAGTAGGTTTGGCACAATCTCCCTACATCAATGATCGTGCAAATTTCTGAAGAACCCCGATGATCATGATGATGATTGAAATAGCGAGGTGATAAAGTGATAATCACGTTTTATCTGTTTAATTTTGCTACGCACTGCCCGAAAATGCAATGTACTTGATAATGAAGCGTTAATTAGTTGATATTGATATAGTGACTTTCAAAATGCTGTACGCGATAATATTACAATAGATACAAATAAATTTTAAACAAATTGCCGTTTATGTAATCATAATGTCTTCATAATTAACTAAAGAATGATCGTGCAAACAATATAACGAGACGACATATGTTTTTTTTATTTTTTTATTATTTTTTAATGAAATAAATCATTAATAAGAATATAAATATGTATCCCATTACAATTTTAATGGCATCATATTTGTACGACAAAATTGTAACGTTTAAGTTATTTAGTTTTCTTAAAGGGGTAGAGGGCATTGCAAACAAATATTTGTTGTGAGTTAATAAACAGTGGAGTGTCACATTTGAAAGAGCATGCATTTTTAATTATATACTCAACTACATCTTATCAATATCGGTTCCGAGGCGGCCAAAATATCCATAAAATGTTTTAATTATGTGGGATCCAACAATAATTCATTAATACAATATGTTTTGTGTGTGTAGTTTTTTTTTTTACTATTTTGAATAATAACAGGCTTCTAACTTAGTTGATTGTAATGTTCTATATATTTCGAGCATGGTAGAATTATAACTATTAGTTTGTAAAGGTATGGTGCAGAATTCGGTTACTGATATTCAGTTTGACCAAAACTGTACTCTCTATGTACCAAAACTCAACGGCGAAACAGAAATCAGCAACACCTGCTCTTACCATGCTTACTGCGAGCACTGCTCGTAATACTAGTCATATACCAGTATACTACCTAACATGTTTTTGGAACATCATAATCACAATGATCGTGAAGCAAGAACATAATTCGGTAAACATACGGGAAGGCCAGGGTTTTAGCAATTCGAATGTTGACTCCTCATGCAGTGGGCGGGATCGCACTAATTGAGTCGTATATTAGTCCCTGGCACTCGTCCTGACATGTGCAATTAGTACGATTAAGAGAGCGTGTGTGTTGGCAAGGCTCACGGGATCCTACTGCACTACGGTACCATTAATGTCAGCCAAGTCCTGTTTTTACCTTTTCAATTGGTGGCGAAGATACGGGGTGTGTGCAAGGGCGCGCAAACGTCATGCAGCTCTCTCGCAAGTCCACTGCGCAGCACCATGGCTCTTTTAGTGGGGGACCATGGCTACCCTCACCGAGTGAAAAGCGAGTAAAGAAACACATAACACAATTTTACTTGAAAATGCTAAGTGAAGAGGTTGACCCCTAGTGCCTCCCTTCATGCCAGGGCTAAACGTGGACAGGACACCTTTTCCTGTTGGAATCAACGCTAGGGCACATCGTACTATTTATGATATCGAAAGGAAGCGCCAATGATTGAACCAATATTTCAGCCCAATTTTGTAAATGTTAGGTGCTTCCCCTCCTACAAACATTATCACATTATACGCTATATGACTGTGACATATATTACTTGAATTATCATTATGTTGACTTAGCCAATGTTGTACAAATAATATTCATTTTATCAACAAATTGTATCCGTTGTAATTTAATTAAACTACATTTTAACTTGCCAATAACATTTATTTCTTAAAAGTTGCATTTACGTTCCAAAAAAAAAACCATTCAGTCAGCAGCCAAAAAACTTTTCGAAATTTATTTTCAGTTTGTGATTAGCAACCATAATAGTACCTAATTATGCCTAATGCCTAAATTAAATTTTCCCTAAGTAATAATAATGTATTAAGGATATATTTTGAATTGCAGGCAATGATATGATCGGGTATGTAAAGTAAGGTCCAAGTTTGCAGCCCAGTATTGCTTTGTCAGAGCTGATTATGTAATTACTTTACTGCGCTGATGAACATGTCACGAAACGTAATTTAAAATAAATGCCAATCATGCTATTCTTTGCCTTGCATGTTTATGAAAAATTTAAACTTTATAAACGATAAAATAACAACTGCCTATATGAATGATATTTCTACTACAAATTGACAAACTCAAGTGACGTTACTAGAATTACAGATGAAACGATAATTAAACGTAACATTATATTTAACAAAATGTAAAATAACACTCCTATGAAGCTCAATCCCCCAAATATATATTAATTAAATACGATCTAGGCTGTGAAAGATAAAAGTTCGAGTGGTCCGCCCGTCCAAACGAAATGTGTACAAATTAAAGTTGGCTTACACAATGAATGATTACTAGAAAAACTCGTCAAAAGGGGGAGGATTGCTCATTTATTGACTAGGAATGGATGGATTATTACTACAATGACAATGTAACTAAAATGTTTTATCCATACCACTGCCTGCTTGTTAGCAGTAATCATGGCATTCAAGTTCAGAATGTAATATTTTTGAACAGAAATATTTTGCATGGATGCATGCGTAGAAATGAGCTCTAATAAATGTATACCACATATAAGTTTACGAATTATATTGTGTGTTCACTCTATTCGAAAATTGCTTTTTCTTGTAAACATGGTAAAGGTATACTTATAGTTAGAACTAAGGTGCATGGGTACTGTCTAGACTGGATGAAATATGAAACACAGTTATCCATTAAATGTCGCTTCTCATAAAAACACGCCATTAACTAACCTCAAACCGTCACATAACAAATATATGCCCTACACTTGTTACCCTTATTACTTTTGAACGTCGATAAAAGGCGGTGTAGATGTCAATTACTCAGACCTTGATATCTCGAAACTAAAAGTCGAACTGATTATTACTTGAGAAAATGTTTGTATTGATTCCCAAAATGCAATTTGCGGTTAATGAATATGATATGCCCCCTTCTCGGTTTGGGAGGCTCGGGGATTTGCGAGACGAGAGCCAAAGAGAGCCGACACCTGCCCCTTATTATGAATGTGGATTATCGTTTTAATTGCCCATGGGTGACAAATAAGGGACATTGCCGACAACCGATGTAGTTTAAGGGGAGAATGTCCCCTTTACATGCATATATACATGCACATGATATCGGCGCCGCGGCGCGCCGTCTTCACGGGGTAAGACCAAATTGAGTTTAGGAGCAATGCCAGGTTGGTTATTTTTCTAATTATCGTCTTTAGTTGATTGTTAAGTCGTGGACATGGAATACAACATGCACATCGACTATCAACCTGCTTATACCCATCAAACCAACTAAGTGTCACATACATAATTAGATGGAGAATAATTATGGTACCGTTTATAATGTATCATAATGACAATGTAATAAATGTATGAGTGACAATATAATTGCTGATAATGACGTTTTAATTGCAATCAGTTATCTGTGAAGTGCCAAGTCCATATATAACAACGATTAGTTGTATCCATAAATTTGCTTTCAACTGTGACAAATAAGTTTAGGTCGAGTACTGAGGAACGGTTTGTGATGTGTGTACGAATGCTGTATGCATGATGTGTGCTACACGAATAACGACCATGTATTAATGGCATAAAGCTTCGATTAACCTAAAGTAATCATGATAAGCTTATTCTCTAAGCCATTGTTCTCCGCCAAACACGTGACCATCTAGTCTATATCCTGCAACTACATGAATTTTTAACTTCTTTAATTTACCCGCTGCTAAAATACGATTTCAAACATTATTGTATTATTATAAGTCTAAAGGCGTGAACATGATTATAAACAACAACAAAATGAACAAATAAATTATGATTTGTGCATGGATAAAGCGAAACAAACGTGATTCAGTATTTACTCGTCTCCAAAAGGTGTAGTCATTGAGCATACTATTTTGTTATTTTGATTTATTCAACATAATTGTACCCGAAAACAATAATAAGTCCCGATCTAGTGCAGATAAGCCAGATATAGAGCCAGATAAGTCGTGATGACTCATCATAACATAGAGCTTATTGTGTATGCTTTGTATTTATTGGTAGTGGAAAGTGACTAAGTTATCGTCTAAGCTTTTGATATCAGTGTTATTTGATAGCACAGTCAAAAACTTCACGTGACCTCCATATACAATGCACGCACGACTGTGGAAAATATATTAGGCATGAAGTTTGACTCCATCTTTATCTCTTCGCAATTTGTCATAACAATGGAAGATGAAGCTCTTTTAATCCGGTCAAATTCAAAACTGGAAGGTGTCATCATTGCCGTGTGTTTATGATCATTTCACTCTATCATTTTATATATTGTTTTGTCAGATTGCTCATCAACTTTACATCATGTGTCATACAAATTGAGAGGCACGGAAGTGTATATTGTTTGGTAAGAATTCGATCGGTCCACTCATTACCTTGTGAATGTATTATGCATAGGAGGTCACTTTTCACTTGCTTACCTACAAATTGTAACGTTTAAATACCTCGAACTTGGAGGAAGGATAGGAATGACGTCTTGATCGAAAAATCCTTTTCGAAGGGTGTTGCCCCTTGTCATATCTTCTTGTATTTATCCATGTTCACAAATGGACTGTTCACTTTACCAACCGCTTCTTTAACACATGCATGTATAACACATGTTGCGAGTGTGATGGTCAAATTATGCAGTGATTCGTTTTGCGCTGATCAAAATATTGGCTCAAAAAGGTCAATTACTGGCAAACGTTATCGCTCAAGAATCACATACCCACATCGATATGCGTTCAGTAACGAGAGGTCATTATTTCGTTTAATCATTTTGAATGCGGATTGTGGGCAGTTGTAATACCGATAATAATAGTAATAAACTTGTCTGGTTAATTACAATTTATAACGCCATGAATCAGACCGATGTAGCGACAGATAAGTCGCCGATCTTACTGATGAATCACGAATTAGCGCACCTATTAGGGTTACATAAGATGTCAGAGAGAGTACAAACCGATGTATAAATAGAAATGAAGCGCCAAAAGGTCGGGTACGGAGGGGAAATTTGAAGTAAAACCCCGCTTGTGCCCAAGGGGTGAAAGCTTTAGATAAGAAGACGAACGTGCTTGCATGTTTCATTAGCGCTCCACATTGTCAGATTATTGTTCAGCAATTATGTTGCACACTGTGCTTCATTCGTGTGCCTCCTGTTGCACCGACAACGTACGTAATACAGTTGGGGTTATCCACCGAACAGGATACAAGGGTAAAGACACATTGTACATTGTACAAGGTGCAATGTACAAGTTGCAAAGTACAATACACAAGGTACAAAGTACAATGTACAAAATGCTAAGTACAAAGTTCAATGTACAAAATGCTAAGTACAAAGTACAATGTACAAAATGCAAAGTACAAAGTACAATATACAAAATGCTAAGTACAAAGTACAATGTACAAAATGCTAAGTACAATGTCCAAATGGTAAGTACAAAGTACAATGTACAAAATGCTAAGTACAAAGTACAATGTACAAAATGCTAAGTACAAAGTACAATGTACAAAATGCTAAGTACAAAGTACAACAAATTACGAGGTACAAAGTACAAATTACAAACTGTCCTACTAGAATAGCGCCGACCCCCTGGAACTAATATGTGCAAGGTACAATATGTACAAAATGTTAGGTGCAATATGTTATAGATTGGGCCTGTTTATCATCACACAAGATGTACAATTGATACAGACAGTTTCGGAATCTTCCAGATATTAACTTTTTATGTATGTCGCACGTACATAGCTAGAACATGGCGGACGTCTATGCTTAACTGTTGATTGTGCAATCCTCAATGTTAGAATAAGTGAATAATGCTTATCCTTCTCTATACTAAGTAAAATCAACGCGTCAGATATGTGGGGGATATTTCCCTTTGAGATGTCATATAGTGACATTGTTATGGCAACATACAGCGCGTCATCTTTGTGTAAGGAACATTCGATCCTAACTTTGACAAATGTTCTGTCCCCTATGCGTCTACGAAGTCGGTTTCATGAATGACGAAAAAAAAAACACCCGACAGTCCCTGCTCTAAATAAGTGCCTGGCAATATGAGTGAACATGACTCATTTATTGTGTGTGTAAAAAACATTTGTTCTATAACTTTGATACAACATACCGTATTTCTTTAGTTTCCAAAAAGCCTGTCTCGTCTCTACATTCTCTACTCTAAAAGAGGTAGAAAATATTACGGAACTTGAAAAGTCTCATCTAACACATGAATACATGCAAGAGAAATCCGGTGGCAGCGGGTAATGTTTCTTTCCGATACATTATCAGCCAAAGGCATTTAAGCAGGAATGTAATGAAAGGCAATATTCCCTGCTCTAAGTGATAATATGATGAAATGTGAAACAAAACATCTTCGTATGGAAAAACAAAACGGTGCCGATTTCAAAAGATACTTTTTAAAGAGTCCAACGAGGCTATAATATTATGAGGGATGCAAAACAAGCTGAGTTAGGGAATAATGACCGTTTTAGGCAAGCATGTTTGTGTCACAAAGGAAATATGATGGAACATGAACGACTTCATGAAATGTTTGTGCAAAGGACATTCGGCCCCTACTGTGACAGATACGTTGTCCCAATAGGGTTCATAGCGTCTACGGTATTCCTCCGAGCCGGAGGAATATCCTGCAGCATTCGTTCACCTTACAAAGTCCTGGAACAGAGCAGGAACAGTGAGGAAACGAAGGTACAGATGCGAGGTGGAAACCAGCAACATGGAAGGTATCATATTCTTTCGAGCGGCCCAAAAAAGGTTGAGTAATCAAATACCGACTGGCCTTATTCCATGACAAATATAACAGTCAAATATTCTGTCGTCACCTGTCTAGAATGATGACGAGTGCCAATGTGCCGTATTGACCCGAGACAGTCATCGAGGGAAGGGGGACTCAACCAGGGGTGTATTACTATCAAACTATGATGGGTAGAGGGGGTGGGCCCCCATTTCTGGTTGGGAACGGCTGGTTCCCTTCAAACGATGGCCTATCACGAAATTACACCTTTCTGACTCTGTACGTGAATCCTAGAGAACAAAACTATTGCTAAATTATCTCCAGCCTGCACGTCTTGCAAAACAAGCAAAAATATTCAGAGCAAATCAAACGTTGCACGGAGAATGTTAGTGCTGCATTAGGCACCCCTTTTAAGACATGTGAGACAAAGTACTTCTAGTTCAACATAACAAAAATGAACCAGATTTAGAGATTAACATACAATATAAAGTATTGTATTAAATAATGTATATCACCGCATAGTATCAAACAAAACGGACTTATGGGTAGTTCAAACCAGATATTGTATAAAATTAAGTGAATTCGTTAATTTATTTATTACGATGACAGCAGTCCCCTTTTGATAATCAGCATTTTAAGATCATCTTTTCCATCTAAATCTAGGAGATAATCATACGGGCCTGCGTCCAATGCAATACAAGTAATCGGTATAGCATCTCCACCCTGTTTACTTAGAATTTAATGGCAATTCGGTCATTATCAATAATGATACATTTGCGAAAACCGATGAATAAATGTGTATTTCTTTAATTCGAAAAAATACAGACAAATAATTATGTTTTTACAAACTTGATGGTTATGTTGGATTGCATATTTGATACGTTGGTGTATACAACCTGATAAAAGTGTGTTTTATATAACACGTAATGGTAGGGCCATTTTCGTGCTACATGTTTGATCTTGTTTATAAATAAACGAAACGAAGAAAGTTGGTTATTCTATATGCAGTCCTCCGATGTACTATAAGATACGTATCTTTGCTCAACTTTCCAGATAACCTAGTCACGCGGGGTTACTTGCAAAGTTAAACTTAGTTTCTCCCGGGGTTTTCCTCCCCTCCCACAGGATGGTTTTAGATGAGATTTCTATGGCATGATCCGATAAGGTCAGATAATTAGCCGAAGATGAAAATAACGTGACCGAGATATGAACCTGTTCATGATGCTATTGATCCGAGGGGGCAATGTGATAAATGATACGCGACGTTCTAGGAGGGCCTATCAGCTCGCAACTATCGACGGGGAAAGGGGGTCTAAGGGGTCGGGTTAACATGGTTAAAGTTAGCAATGGGGGATCCTAGGACACTTCGAGTGACTGGGCGGGTTTGGGGATCAACCTTGGAGGGGATCGAGATTCTCCCCTGTCTACTGGCCAACCCAACGTATCAAGGCGATACCTATTTAAAGACGCATATGTTCGAAATCAAAGGCATGTAGTTACATCGATAATGTACATATGTCATACGGTAGATGCAATACGTTAACCAAACATAAAGCAGGATGGCAAAGCACGCAACAGTTAAGTTTTAATCAACAAAGAACGAATTATGCTTTGTGGAATAGTTATGTTTTTTGTGTAAAAAAAAACTACAGTTTTTGTTTAAATTGTGCACGTGTTCTGTGTTTTGTTGAAATAACGATTTAATAGATAAACTATCAACAATTAATATATATAAAAAAACATATGTAGTAAATGTTAGACAAGTGTAGGTATTCATTTTTCACAACCACAACGGCTGCTTCAATATTATTGAATTATTCGGGGCCCCACAGTAATTTCAAAGTTGTCATATGTTCGGATATTTCAGCCGTCTTTCAACCGATTTCGATCAAAAGATTATTGCCATTAAACAGTGTGCTCTTCTGAATTGAACACTCAGGTTTTTATTTAATCGCATGAATTATTTTGTGTAGCGCCCTGTAACAAAACTCACATATCCTTTTTAAAAAATCACTGAAATATCCTCCTGGTCTGTCATCATGATAATTGTAACTGCTGATTTGTTTCTTTTATGTTCATTGAAATCAATGATACAATCCTGTGATAATAACCACAAATTGAACAAAAATGCAACTCATTATCATATTTATATAATACAATAACTTAAAATAATAGCGCACAAAATATACAATACACACCTATAATACAGATGATATGATATCTGATTTAAACAATAATAG
>JAUELG010405270.1:0-13350 GCA_031471515.1 Dendraster excentricus | reverse complement strand
CCGTCTACGAATGCATATTCTTCGATCCCGACGGTCGGGAACCGGCAAAAATCTCTGGGGGAGCGTATCTCGAATGGGACAGATTTCGGGGGGTTGAAGCTTACCGTATTAATATAATAGACTAGCTGAACCCGTGGAAATCCACGGGATTTGTTAAGAAGTTGTAATTGTTATGCTGGTTTTTTACAGTGTAACCAATAATTATTTGGACATTTTGAAAATTGGAAAGTATTTGAACACTTTAAAAAATGGTCATGTTTCTTATGTTGAATTTGTCCTAGCATAATTCAAGTAAAGTGATTTTCTGGTGTCCAACTAATTATTGGTTACACTGTATATGTAGGGTATTGAGAGTATTTATGGGATTGTTGTTCAGTTATTTTGGTTTTAATTAATTGGATTTGTACAGTGACTTATTGAGAATGAATTGATAAAAAAAAATTACTTGAAATGCTTTTTTTAATTATATAGCTTGTTTTATTTAGAAACATATAAATATAAAAAATGGCATGGTATTGCACATAGAGACAAACATATACAAACAAACATGGTAATATTAAGGCACTGTATGTTCATTTGGTGCATACAACTTTGTATTTAAAAAAGGAATGGTTCATTACTAACTAATGATGCTTATCATAGGATTAACATTGTCATTTGTTATGCCATGAAAATGTTTTGTAATTTGGCATTTGGATAAACAAATTCTATTTTGCTGTTGCTTCTATACCACAATTCAACCATTTACTTTACATAATTATCATTTCATTCATAATAACTAACATAAATGTTTATCATACTCATAAATTCACTTGTAATTTTCATGTACGGATAAGATGTTTGTTGTAATAAAAATACATTTTTAAAAATGCCGTTGTTTGACATGTTTGTTTTGCATAATTACCTTTTTTGTGAAACTTGCAATAAAATTGACTTGATATATAATTTTAATCAAGTTAGAGACTGAAGCATCATAATTTTAAGAAAGTCTAAAAATGATCGTTTATAGCATTTTATAGTTTATTACACTTCTCTTCATATTGCCACAGATGATGTACTTTTAACTATCTTGTACACATTGGAATACATTGACATATAAGTTACACGAAGAAATTTGAACACATAGTTTATGAAAATGTTTCTTTTATAAACAAATAGAAAATTGTTTATTCTTTTCATGGTAGAATGATACGGTATTTTTGGAATTATTTTTTGATTTTCTTTGGAGTTAATTGCTCTTACATTATATTGTTTGTTAAGGTACAGTGACAACAAACAATTTATTTAATAACTAAACACATGATATATTAAATAACATAAAACATTTATAAGTTGAACTAAAAAAGATACATACTGAGTAGGTGTTGGGTCCAAAAAAAAAAATTGTGTTGAACATTAACAAATTGTTAGAGATTCACATTTTTTGTCCCTTTCACATATAGTATAATTTATACACATATAACCTCATATGATACATTAACATAATACATTCATAAGTTGAACAAAAAAAGATACATACTGAGTAGGTGGTGGTTCCAATGAGAAAAACTGTATTGAACATTGTCATTTTGATAGAGATGTTCAAAATTTTGTTCCATTCACATATATTTATAAAGCACTGCATTGATCAGCTTTTTCAAAGTCTCTTTCATTATGTGCAGTATCATAAATTATGTTCTGTATGCATTACATCCTGTATAGATGTTTTGACAACCTGCACAAAGATAGAATCAAAGGAGTGCACTCTTGATAGCACACATACAGGTGCCCATGTGTAAACACGGGTTGTAGAAGATACAATGCTACTTTATTGAAAGTTTGACCTCGGAGATTGTTTAAATACTAAATACATGGTCGTGACTACATCCTTTGTGACAATTTCTTTTGGTTGGATTAAGGAACTTGGATGTACAGTTGAATATCTGAAACAGATCATTTTTGGCTCTGATGATTGAGTCTTACCACTTCATAGGTAGAAATTTTTTTTCTTGGCATTTTTTCATTTATTCAATATTGTTTTGAAAACTGTTTCTTTTTATTGTGCCAGCTTTGATACATCACGTATGGGCGTTTTGTCCACTTGCACAAAAATAGAGCAAAGGATTGCACTCATGATAGTGTTGCATACAGTTGCCCATGTGTAAACATGGGTCGCGAAGATACATTCTTACTTTGTTGAAAGTTTGTTCTTGACATTTGTCATTCATAAATACTTAAATATGTTATATTCATGGCTTTGACTACATTATTTGTGAAAAGTTTCCTTGGTTGAATAAAGGTACTTGGATGCACAGTTGTATCATGGTGAACAGATCATTTTTGCTTTTGTTGATATCGTAAAATTTGTACTGCAAAGGCAGAAGTTTGTTTATTTGTCTTCTTTGACTCATTATTTTTTCAATCTTTCAGTATTGATTTGAAAACTATGTTCTGTGTGTATGTTCGAGCCTTGATTACACCTTGTATGGGCGTTTTGTCAACCTGCACAAAGATAGAGTCAAAGGATCGTGCTCTTGAGAGTGCCACATACAGTTGCCCATGTGTAAACACGGGCTGTGGAAGATACAATCCTACTTTGTTGAAAGTTTGTCCTTGAGATTTGTTCACTGTCATACAGAACGCTAATCGAACTGGAAATTGAGTGCGTTGCAGTTGGAAAGGCAGGTTGGTATCTGATGGAGACAGACGAATGCGTGGTATTAATACGCGTTGTTTGGTGGTAATGATTTCAGCATCAATGGCATTTCTGTGCAGGTGACAAATTGTAAGTCGTGTTCCATTGCAGAGTCCACGGCGAATATCTAGGTTTCTTAGCAGCATAATGATGGCTCCTTCCTTTAGCTGCAGTTTGTGTTGTGGCATTCCTGATGGGGTTAGTGAATTGATGAATTCTGTTGGGAAGTTGTCTTGTTCAACGGGATCATCACATTTGATGGAGTCTGCGCTGTGGTAGATGTGTGTTTCTCCTGGCATTTGTTTTAGAATTTGACTGTTGATTTGAAATGTAGCATCATTTTTGGGTGTGAGTATTGCTTCTTTTGTAAATACTCCTTGTTTTCCATTCATGGCTTCGACTACATCCTTCGTGACAATTTCCTTCGGTAGAATTAAGGAATTTGGTGGCAGATCATCTTGACTTGTTGTCAGCTCATCATTTCCTAGTTTTAGAATCCAATCTGCAAATTTCTTCTCATCAGGATTTGCTCTCATGTTCTTAGTCAGGTGATATCTTTTGACGCTTCCATACACCTTTGACTTTTGTATGGTGTTGTCTATGAGTGTTTGTGGTTTTGCTCTCGGGATCACTGGCAACACCTGTCGAAAATCTCCTCCTAACAGAAAGATTTTTCCACCGAAGGGGACATTTGTTCGCATCAAATCTTGCAAACACCTGTCAATCGCGTCTAGTGCGTGTTTTGGAACCATGGACACTTCATCAATGATGAATAGTGATGTTTCTCTAATAGTCTTGGCTTGTTTGGATGTGAATGTAATGTTGCAGGAACATTCACTCGTTATTGGGACAGGAAGCTTGAAGTAGCTATGTACTGTTTGGCCACCGTTAAGGAGTGTTGCTGCAATACCTGTGAAGGCAGTTGCTGCTACCTGTATTTGAAAAGGGAAGGAAAAGAAATAATAAATAATGGAAGAACTTGTCAAAATACATTCATATGTAATTGTTTACACATAGGCTTGTAGAGGTTTAATTATTGGTAGCTTTAACAGTTTTTTATTATGAAGTTAAATATATTTATGGAATGCCATTTCTATAATACTTCCATGAATGAAGAACTAAATTAAATATATGACTGATTGATTATAGGAAGCTATGTTCAGAATTTTCTATGCAGCTGTTAGTTTGAAAACATTTGTTGTGATTGATGAAACAATTTATGCAAGTATATAGGATTTTAACCTATTACATTGTGAATGCATTGATTTTTGCATTTGCAATTTTCGTATCAGGTGTAGTTTATCAATATTTGTAGTTACCTTTAAATTCTTCTTGTGAAAGATGGAAATCAGCCTGTTGTAGACCGTCGTTTTGCCAGTTCCCCCTGGGCCATCCATGAAGAATGCTCTTGGTTTGGGTTCAGGGTCCAGCATGTCGTCTGCACATTGAAGGATAGCATCTACAACCTGTTGTTGTTCTGCATTCAAGGCAAGTCCAGGGTCATCTAGTTGATTTGAGGTGATGTCTGGAAGCTCATCAGGTAACTGTAGATCAACATTCACAGGGAGCTTGAATGTTGTGCCAGTTAGACCTGTTGGTGAAATAAAGGAAAAGCAATTGGATGTTTTGTCTGTTTTTTTTTTGGAACTTTTATTCTATGAAATACAGTCATCTCTGCCCAAGTAAAATCTGTTTAGAGTAAAGAAAAAGATTTGACTTAGAAAAAAGTAAGAATTATGAGGGGTTAACAACAATAGAATATAAAGTGAAGGGGATTTGATAATACCTTATAGTAAGATTATTGTCTCATCATGCAATTTTGACTTGATCATTGAAGTTGCAATGTTTAGTGTATTGTACATGTAAATTTTAACATGTTTTAAAACATTTCTTAAATTGCTCAACTTACCATATTGAGCCAGGATGCTGTTGATGTGCTGAAGGGCTAATTGCTCTGCAATGTCTATGGAATGGTGTCTTGCTAAATCCTCTATCATTGCGTCTCGATGATTTTCCCAGAGAGTTCTTGGATCAGTTGGCTGGTTGTTGGCCAGGATGGTTGCAAACATGAACCTCAATTGATGAGGCATTTTGAAGACTGTAGCCTCTGCTAGAGCTTCATTCCAAGAAGTGTCATCTTCTAGTAGGTGACGCATTCTACAGGATTCCTTGTATGATTCTGCTTCTATGCCATCAACAGTTTTTAAGTCCAAGTAACTGGTAGCTCCGACCACATGTAGGAGTAGCATTCTCAGGAAAAAGCGTTCATCTTTTGGATTTACCGAGTACATTCGTGAGATTGAAAGAGTTTTTTTTTTTCTCTCTCTCCACATTCTCTTACTGCAATCCCAAATGTAGTTTTGTGGGATGTCGGTGTACAAATACTGGTTTGCACGTGGGTTTTTTTTGTTTAGTTCAAACCAAGCAGTAAGTTTTGTTTTTTGTCCCTGGGCCTTTGTGAATGCTGTTTCTTCGTCACCTTCTTTGAAGTAGACATTTTGTTGTTCTGGCAGATGTACTGGTAGACGATGAATTGTGTGAGACATGGAATGCATGCTGTACTCCGATAAGCGCCATATGCCCTCTGGTGCACTGACATACCTGTATAAGAAAGGCAGCAAAAAGAAATATGCTTATTTTTCTGATTTTTAATAAAATGTATGGTTTGTTTTAGCATTCAACAATGATTTTTGTTTTGTTTAATTAAGTTGGATGAAAATGCTAACCTCAGCAATAGTTTGATTAAGTGGTAGTATTCAAATTGTTTCAGTACTTTTCTACATTTCTTTGGTGTGTTAATAAATGCTAATATATGTTCTGTAGCATAGATATCATCCATTTAACAATTTATGTATTGTTAATGGCAAAAATTAATGAGCATGTGGCATCTCACATGTAATTATAGATTTCCTATGGATTGCCAATTGTTTTAATAGCAAACATAATTGTTTAATTTGAAGTGTATAAGGTGAATAACCCCCAAAGTCAAAGGTCTATTCAAATTCACTTTCAATATTGGAGGCTTTTTACCTCTCATAAGACAAATTTGTTTAAGTCATATCTATTTTTCAGTTTTAAGAGATGCATGTTCGCAGATTTGACTGTGTCTCACATGTGAATTGTGATTGACAATCATGGATTTTATATATATATATATATATATATATTTTTTTTTTTTTGCTTAGGATAGGATAAAATAATAAATTAGCCTGTATACATGATCATGACATTTGTATAAAAACGTGTACCTTGCATCAAGGAACATGGAAACTTCATCATGATCGTATGATTGAGATGTGGCTTGCAGTTGAGCACAATCGTGTCCCTTGTAGATGTACTTGAAGAGGTACTTTACGCTCTTGACGGTCATGCATGCCTCCAAGTTGATGTGCGCTTTATACTTCTTGGTCAGGTAAGGACAATAGGGAACAATCCACCTGCAAAATGGTGAAATGATTTTGTTAATCATCCATGTTCTGAAATAGAAAATCTAAAAGTTATGCATCACCCCATGTTTGATCTAAACAATATTTCAAGTAGTCACAGTTATAGTCTTCAAATTGATGTGTTTGGAATCTCAGGATTCAAGTATTTTGCTTTTTCACCCTTTTATTTGCTTTAATAATAATAATAAATAATTTATAGAGCGCGGAAACTATATGTATATATTCTACCGCGCTTATTATTATTACCCATTTATTTCTTTTAACACTTAAAAAGAGCAAGATTGTGAAAAATTGACAGAAATTGTAATTTTTGGTTTTATTTTAGTTTATTTGGACAGAATATTGAGGGAGACATAACATTGTATGTCCCTTTATTTAGTCTTTTTAATTGACTATTGTGTAAGTTAGATTATACATATGTATATGCATATGTATGTCAGTATGTAAAAGCTTACCTATTATCAATTTCGTTGTCTTTAACAGCCATGGTTCTTCCGTCATCTGGTCTTCTGTAGATTGGATAGCCATTCTCTGATAGGATGGTGTTTTCTTGGAATGTCTTGGGGTATTCTTTGGTGCATTTGCCATCTTCCATGCACACTGATGAAGGATTTAGTGTCCCACATGGTCCATGCACCATAGTTGTCTTTACAATGTTGTAGAGCTCTGGCTCTGTTCCTGGGTTTGGTATTGTGGCTGAAATTATTGAGTCAATGTCATCTGGGTTTCGTAGCTTGCTGCTTTCATTCAGAATTATGAGCATATGGCAATGGGGCAGTCCTCGCTTCTGGAATTCAATGACATATACCCATGCTACTGGTTGTCCAAGTATGTGCCTTTTGGTGATGTCTTTAATGAGCTCATTCAATTTCAATTTGAAAACTCGCGCTACTAAATCTGGCCGGTCACATGCATGTTGTCCCTCAAGTAGGTTGGTCTGTATTTCGGGCCATTTTGGGTTGCAGGTGAATGTGAGGAAAAGATCGGGCTTTCCATATTTGGCAACAATGGCCATTGCATCTTGAAAGTTTTGTTGCATGGACCGTGGGCTGCCTTGAAATGAAGATGGAAGAATTACAACCTTGCCAAGAGGAACATCACGTTGTCTTGTTTCACTTTGAAGGTGGTCCATCAAACCCTGATACTTCTCCACTCGCAAGCTCTTCTGGTTGTTACGGATGTAATCCAAGCGAGATGCTTCTGTTTTGACGTATGCATCAACTATATACTGCTGGAATAACTTTCCTCCTTGATGTAGGGGGCTGAACTGTTGTCTAATGGAGAGGCGATACATATAGAATTGAAGCATAGTGACTTTATTTCTCACTTTTGATGCATGTTGAGTTTGGTGGGGCAAGTTGGGCATCCATCCTTGGTCTCCTCTCGGGAAAAGTATTGGATAAATCATCGGGTCGACATTTGACGACAGGCAGGAGATGCGCGTCAGGGGTTTGTTTTGAGGATACACTGTAATGTCTCTTTTTTCTGGTGGCAATCCATCCTCTCCCACAAAGACTGCTGCCACTTCATCACTTGTTGGCAAGTTGTATCGGCGTTGGTCGGCCCCCCTTTTGAATACCATTTTGACTGTTGGTGGCGTTTCAGATTTCATGATGGCATTAGACATTTGTTCTTTTTCGATCTCGTACATGTGTCTGTATGCAGCTATATATGGACTGTTTTGCTCCAAAACGTTTTGTACTATAGACATGGTGTCACGTCGACAGTTGAGTCCCTGGGGTTGCTGCATACGTTTGTCCATTGCTTCTTCTCCTTCTATTATGTACAACTGTCCATACTTTGGTTGTTCCCCCTCATTAGGATGCAATGTTCCTGTACGGTGATATAACTGTCCATGTATTCTGAAACAATACGGTCCATTTCCACGTGGTGGTGCCATCATTGCGCCCATAGATGCAAAAGCGAAAGAACTGTTGTAACTTCTTATGTTTTTGACGAATTCTTTTGACTGTGTGTTGTCACATTTAAGGAGACTTTTTAGTTCTTGTGGGTATTCAGCCAAGTTTTCAAGACACACTTTACCGTTGTGGCAACAGTTGAAAGACTCGTTCGGAAACCGCAAGGCAAGGCAGATTGGACATTTAATTCTCATTTCTCCTATGAAGAAGGTTGGTATGTTTGATTTTATAGTTCTCGCATTATTTGTCTTGCTTCTGCTTAGGTGTGGATCACTCTGCTCGTTTCCATCAGTTGATGTGCATGGATTAACTGGCGTATCCTTCACTGCATTATTTATGATGTTTCCCAGTTGTGGAACACTCTGCTGGCTTCCCTGTGTTGATGTGCATGGACTCACTGGCGTATCGTTCACTGCATTATTCATGCTGCTTCTGTTTAGTTGTGGAACACTCTGCTGGCTTTCCCGAGGTGATGTGCATGGACTCACTGGTGTATCGTTCACTGCATTATTCATGCTGCTTCTGTTTCGTTGTGGAACACTCTGCTGGTTTCCCCGAGTTGATGTTGTTTTGTTCACTGCATTATGTATGCTGCTTCTGCTTAGTTGTGGATCACTCTGCTGGCTTTCCCGAGTTGATGCGCATGGACTCACTGGCGCATCGTTCACTGCATTATTTATGCTGCTTCTGTTTCGTTGTGGAACACTCTGCTGACTTCCCTGAGTTGATGTGCATGGACTCACTGGAATTTTATTCACTTGTGGAACACTCCGCTGGCTTCCCTGAGATGATGTGCATGGACTCACTGGAATTTTATTCACTTGTGGAACACTCCGCTGGCTTCCCTGAGCTGATGTGCATGGACTCACATGTATTTTATTCACTTGTGGATCACTCTGCTGGCTTTTCCAAGTTGATGTGCAGGGACTGACTGGCGTTTTGTCCAACACAGAATTTTGCTGACTTGGTACACTGGATGGCTGGATATGTGTTTTTAATCTTAGATCAGAACGTGGTCGCTTATCCTTCTTGTGTTTCTGTCCAATGAATTTACGCCTTTTCCTTGGAGATTCTTTAGCATTGCTGCAGGATGAAGTAACAAATTGGGAATCATCGTGATGTTCTGGTTGGGTAGTTATTCCTTCTTGATTATGATGCGCTGAAAATGAATTGTCATCTGATGAAGGGCTATAGGTAGACACTCCTGGTGGACCACGTTGGGTTGCACATTTTCTTTTCCCTTTTGGCATGATGAAAGCCTTGATTGAAGTGAAGTGAAGTGCATAGAACCAATATCTATACCAACAATCATTAATGGATGTGGATGTTGTTCTAGTTTACTGTTCCTTGTAAGCCTGGATGAAAAACTTGATTGGTGAGGAGTGAAGAACACAGTCTCAACTGCTGCACATTCAATCATTCTGTCTGTAAGACTGGATGAAACGTTGATTGAAGTTGAGTCAAGTGCACAGGTCCAACCGCTGTACCATGAGTGATGAGTCTTGGCTGCTTGCTGCAAGACTGAATGAAAACCTGGAAAGAAAAAAATAAAAAGTATCTTGATTTGTTCTATTTATCACTATTTTTCCATTTCAATCATGTGCAAATAATATTTTCTACTCTTGGTTTGCTCTTAATTTTTAGTTTGGCTGTTATGACTGGCGTAACTAAGCGTATAACTGGGCACATGCCTCACCACAATAATTTGTAAAAATAGGAAACATCATGGGACATTTTTTTGTTAACAAAGAAATACAAAAAATGAACTCCCAATTAGCATGTCATATATCTATGATTGAATTAAAGTAAAGTGCATAAATGCAAGGTACCATTTTATCATGACATTTTACTGCTCTCTGTAAGACTGTATGAAATTCTGTAAAAAAAGTAATCTTGATTTGCTCATTCAGTTGGGTCAATAATTAATTTATAAAGCCAAGCTTGGTATACAAATTAACTATAAGACTTTTATCATGATTATTAGTAAAAATTGGAATCATCTTGGGATATTTTTTTAAAACAAAGAAATACATAACGCAAACTCCCAATTAGAACATCATGTCAATTAGCACATCATGCTATGATGTGCTAAATGGGAGATATTATTATCAGCTTGACTGAAGTGGAGTGAAGTAAACGGGTCCAATCGTACCTTCAATGATGAGTCTTCACTGGTCCCTGCAAGACTGGATGAAACTCTTGAAGTGGAGTGAAGTACACAGGTCCAACCGCTGTACCATGAGTCACAAGTCTCAACTGCTCCCTTGTAAGACTGGATGAAACCCTGGAAAGAAAAAAAAAAGTATTTTGATTTGTTCTATTTATCTACTTCAAGTCTTTTTCATGTGCAAATAATATTTTCTACTCTTGGTTTGCTCCGAAGGTTTAGTATGATTGTTAAGTCTGGGGTAACTGGGCATGGGGCTGGGCACCTGCCTCACCACTATAATTTGTAAAAATAGAGAACATCATGGGACAATTTTTTTGGAAACAAAGAAATACAGAAGGCAAGCTCCTAATCTGCATGTCACGCTATGACTGAAGTGAAGTCCAGTGCGCAAGGCCAAGGTACCATCCAATCATGAGTATTTACTGCTCTCTGTAAGACTTTATTAAAGAATAAAAAAAGGTTTTGATTGATTTGCACTTTAATTTAAGTCAATAATTATTTTAGCCATGGCTTGGTATAAAAATAATTTTAATGTAAGTATTTAGCATAATTTTTCTGACTATCATTATCAGCTTGATTGAAGTGTAGTGAAGTAAACAGGTCCAATGGTACCTTCAATGATGAGTCTCTACTGGTCCCTGCAAGACGATGTGCTAAATGGGAGATATTATTATCAGCTTGATTGAAGTAAACGGGTCCAATCGTACCTTCAATGATGAGTCTTCACTGGTCCCTGCAAGACTGGATGAAACTCTTGAAGTGGAGTGAAGTACACAGGTCAATGATGAATCTTCACTGGTCCCTGCAAGACTGGATGAAACCCTTGAAGTGGAGTGAAGTACACAGGTCCAACCACTGTACCATGAATGAGTCACGAGTCTTGGCTGCTTGCTGCAGACTTAAAAACCTGGAACGAAAAACAAAAGATTGTCTTGATTTGTTCTAATTATCACTATTTTTCAAGTCTTAATCATGTTCAAATAATAATGTCTACTCATGGTTTGCTCTGACTTAAACGGTAATCAAATTATTTCAGGAAAAAATTACCCAATGACATATGCTATGCATCGTCTCAAAACTGTAATCATGGTATCGAATTATTTCATGAAAAAAATTCAAGAAATTTACTTGATAGGTCTGCTCGAAATTGTGCGTCTGAAGAACGGCTGGCACAACAAATCACAAACAAACAGAAATACAATAATGAATCGCAGAGTTACTTTGACACTTCTATCCAGAAATGAATGGCACATAACAAATCACAATCATGTGACAATGACGTCAATGACGACCGCGCCACAACCACATGGTGCCAATAATTACAATCATAAATAATGTTACAATTGACTTTATTGCACGTTATCAACACCATCACAAACAAACAGTTATACATGATGCAATAATGAACTGCAGACTTACTTCGACATAATTCGGTCCAGAAAGCCGATTTCATGTAAATAAAGACCGCGCCACAACCACGTGGTGCAAATAATTAAAAAGAACATGTTACAAATAGGTACAATTTACTTTTTTTTGCACGTTATCAACACCATCACAAACAAACAGTTTTTGGTACAACAATAATGAATTGCAGACTTACTTCGACATACTTCGGTCCAGAAAGCTGATTTCATAGGAACTTGTTGAACTTGTTGAAAGTAATTGTACGTTCTTCTGCAAATCTTGCGCTGCACATATTGCACACACTGCTAGTAGCTGCATATGCGTGCACATGCTCGATCCGAATCGCGGCCAATGATCGAACTGAATAGCGCTGTATATGTAATGTACGGAATTGAACGCTAGCCCGGCCGTGCGCGCGCCCAGAGCCTCGGCCACAATGTACTACGGCATACGGCCACCTGCGCGCACAAAGTCATGAAATTGGCTAATTAAATTGAAGTTGTCGCAATGTTTTAGTCCAACACGATGCCAATCTCGCCAATAGTGATCATTACTTTACCAATCGCGATGATATGTATATTGATATTTATGAAGCTCTTGTTTTTTCGCAACGTATTATATTTAAAACGGGTATTTGATATAATCCACGATTTATCGAGTCCCGTTTTATGATCATCAAACAAATTTTAAGCGGTAAATCGTTAGTGAATGCTCGGCGGCTTAAAGGAGGCAACTCCACATCCAGTCTATTTTTTCTTTAAAACGATATCGACGACGACCACGGACGATGGGGCACGTCGGGAATACGTGGAAGGCCGTCTACGAATGCATATTCTTCGATCCCGACGGTCGGGAACCGGCAAAAATCTCTGGGGGAGCGTATCTCGAGTGGGACAGATTTCGTGGGGGTTGAAGTTTTCCGTATTAATATAATAGATGATGGCTTATCTGTGTCTAAATGTGATTTGATATGATGGTCATTACCAATCACAAATTGTCTGATAAAGCTTGTGCGTCGCTACTGATTGGCTAATTATGAAAAATTTAAATCATGATAGTTCATTAATGTACTTGAGCTTGTGAAATAAGATATGTTGTTTAGAGGATCATGCTTCATCATAAGAAAGGAAACAAAATCTCTAGAGGTGGTCACAAAATCAAACAAATAGACATAACTTGTATGGCCTGCTGTCTACATGTCACATTCTGCTAATGTGCCAAGAGCATTTTTAAATCCAAAATTGAATAGACCGCTTCGGTAATGTATGCAAATATGATGCGTATGACGTCAGACTCCCCGTTGGCAAGCATGACAAAGGTAACCATGTCCGGCAAACTTGGTTAAGTTTGCCGGAGCTTGCCGGACCTAGTTACTATTCTTATGCTTGCCAACGGGGATTCTGACGTCATGCGCATATAATTTGCATACATTACTGAAGCCGTCTATTGAGCAAAGCAGTTATAATTCAGTGGTAGTGTGGTGGTATATTGGTTTGGACATTTGTCTTTCAATACGAGGGATGTGGGTTCGCTTCCCAGCCGTGACACGCGTGTCCTTACGCAAGACACTAGATCCACATCTGCTGCTCTCAACCCTGAAAAAACACTTGCAATTGTTGTAAGTGTCCAATTGTTGTAAATATTTAGTCAACAGCTAATCCAGCATCAAGCATTACTGCTGTTGCCATGGTAGTTACAATAATTGGACACTTACAACAATTGCAAATGTTTTATGAA
>JAUELG010405159.1:0-13354 GCA_031471515.1 Dendraster excentricus | reverse complement strand
AGAATGTGAGAGGGAGAAAAGAAAACTTTATAATAAATAAATCCCTTGTAATTCGGATGCATGCTTCACAAATAATGTATTAGGTTTATCTTCAAATCAGACGGTGTGCAAATTATTTCATTATTACTGCATTTTCAGAATTTCTTTACAGACATGCAACAGGCCTCGAGCTTACACTACAATGTACATGCCCGAACTTCAATATAACATACATAAGATGTTTTTCTTAAATTTAAGCCACCTTTAAGGTGGTTCAAATTTAACACAAAAATATTATGCTGATGTGTTTATGGAATACCAAAGCTTGTTTAAGCAAATTTGCTCAAGGAAATTTGCTTATGATAAGCAAAAAATCTTAGCAAATTTGCTTACCGAAAAGTTCGTCTAAAATGGAAGCAAATGTAAGGGGGAATTTAAGCAAAAATGCTTAAATCTAAGCATTTTTGCTTATAATAAGCAAGAATTCTTAGATTGCTTGCTTATATGTGTTTATGGAATACAGGCCCAGCGCGCTACCTTTCTGCGAACTAACCCGCATACGCGTACTTGCGCGCCCACTAGCGTTCGCATTGGCTGTCACTGCGTTCTGAGTTGACATAGGAACGAAAAACTCGGTTGTAAACGTTCGCTGATTCCTAATTTTGAGGATCTTAACGACGTGCCCTATGAGATCACATATGTATCAGCCAAAACAGATCTCGGTCCGTTGACCTCGACAAAAAAAAAATATACCAGAGTACTATAACACGTAAAAAGTACTACGTGAGATTGGGATTTGATGGGAGAAATTATACTTGATCACGTGACAGCGTTTCGACCAGTCATACGGCTGGAGCATTCTCATGAGGGATATAATGAACAATAGCTCACGAGGTAATATATAAGTCTTACCCCCAAAAAGGCAATGAGTGTTTAACCTCTTGATCACGGGAACCGAGTGGGATGTGTACGAAGTCAGGGGAATTTCATAAACTCGTAGGAAACGGGTAGACATCCCCAAAGGCCAATCAAATGGTTCACAGTAGGTTAAGTTATCTGAGTGCCCTCAGATGCCTGATTTCCTTGTCAAAATGTGCTGATGCCCACGTGTCTTGAATGATTCACTCCATAATTGTTGATTACTCAATTGGTACTCTTTACAAGACAGTTTCAGACATAACGTGCCGCATGCAGGGTGTCTTAATAAGAATGGTACAGTCAGGAAAAAAATTATCAAAATATGATAACATGATAATTTTTCAAAATTATTTAGTACCATATTACAGAAAGGGAGTTGTGCTTTCAGATGCCCTTTGTATGACGTATTTCCATTCAGGGGACCTCAAATTATGTCGGATTAAATACAAAAGCGCAAAAACCTATTCGTGCCGATTTGCGTATTTGCACTAAAAAAGGCGTTTGACATTTGTACATATTTGTTTTATTATTAAGAATTATGATATTATAACGATGTAATAATGTCTAGAGTACAATTATAGTTGTCACTTCTGACGGTGGAAGGGTTAACGATGGTAAAATATGGTTAAATCTCCTTAAAAACCCTGGATAGAGTTTGTTCAAATTAACCTTGTTTAGGATTCTGATCGCCTCATATTCCTGACACTTTTGACAGTTCCGAATGGTGTCGAAAAGCTTTTCCTTATTACCGTTTCCTGTAACTGACTGTAGACACTTGTCAGGCTTTGCATTTTGATATTGAGACCATAAAGATAGTTTCCACAAATATATATGACTGTTAAGTGTAGCTTAGACTCGCATTGTAATAATACACATTTATGATAAAATACTACTTCAGTATACGAACCTTTGAAGATTTTAAACAGCCTCTGTTAAACCAACAAAAGACCTAAAATCTACTGAATGTAATTCAGACTTTGGGAACAATATGATTACGCACCACGTTTAGCCAATATTGAATAATGACTTAATACATTCTATATTTTTGCTCTGAAAAATATATTACATAATTGTTAAGTTATATGCACAGCACGTAAATCGGCACAAAGTGGAATTCAAATGTATGCAAACAAATGATCATATCTCACGACTTATAAATCAAATACGGCTTAAAAGAAAACCACCAGAAAGCCTGATTATTCTTCTTTAATATGACACCGAAGAGGTATGTTTTGAAATTACCTTTCTATCTTTAACAATTTTTTGTCCAACTGTACCATTCTTTTTAAGATATCCTGTATATGAAGCTCCTGTCAGCAGATTTTTGTTTTCTTTCCGTCTTTCACATGCAGCTGATGCAACCACAAACAACACATCATTTCGAGACTCTTTCTTGAAGTCGCCATGTCGAGCCACAAATATAGTGCGCAGGTGGAGGGAAGCAATGGAGACGGGAATGTGCTCGAAGTACCTCTTGGCAAATGCTGGTAACCATGGCAACAACGGAAGTCTGAATCTGACATCTACTCCAACAAGCACCAACGAAACTACAACGCCCCGACGTGTGACGGATGTCGACACCAACGAGACAACGACCGTGTTATCTACCGACGCTACGACATATCGATCAACCACGACTTCGTATGAGATATATACGTCGGAAAGCAGTTCTACTGATGGTGAACTTTCACGCTCCTCGACGCCCGCTACAACAGGACCGACGTCTACCTCTGGGAACAGTTTCACCGATGGCGTCTCTAAACAATCAGTGACAACCGCTCTAACAGGACCAGCGTCTACAATTGGAGGCAGGTCCAGGAATGGTATCTCTCAACAACCGGTGACAACCGCTACAACTGGTCCGATGTCTATTCCTGGGAGCAGTTCCACTGATGGCGGATCTCAACAATCGGTGACAACCGCTGCAAGCGGACCAACGTCTACTCTTGGAAGCAGTTCCATTGCTGGTGGCTCTCAACAATCAGTGACAACCGCTGCAACCGGACCGATGTCTACTCCTGTGAGCAGTTCCTCTGATGGCGTCTCTAAACAATCGGTGACAACCGCTCAAAAAAAGATCGATGGGACTCTAGGGAGCAGTTCCACCGATGGTATCTCTCAACAACCGGTGACAACCGCTACTACAGGACCGACGACTAGCACACGTAATGGTACGTCTGAGATTATACAAAGATACGTGAAAATCGTTTTCTTGTTCTGGATATTCTGCTAAAGTGTAGTCCCTCAAAAACCATCTAAATGATCTCTCTTTGCATCTATGTTGATGTCCATTATGTTTTAAGTTGATGCCTATATACGACTGTACGGGTCATCTCGTAGATCTTTTCTTTATAATTATTTTGATTTATTTCCTTGTTCTATTATTTCTAGCGCGTACAACCATAATCAAAATAAACCAAAATATGTATTATCGTAATAACTTGGACAGTTAGTGGCAGTTTTGCATATTCATGATATGTTAAGACTGTTGTGAATGATTTGATATATAATATTCAGGTCGCATAATTCCATCTATTCTATGTTGTTAATGTTGTTAAGTTTACTATGTTACTATCCATGTTCATTATTATTTGACAAACCACAATTTAGTAAGGATATCATTTCAGATAATGGATGTTGTAAAGGTTGACAGCCCACTCCCAACTATGTCACTGAACACAACAATGTGAGTAAAATCAAAATGAAAAGGGAGTCACAGTGGTTGCATTTATATTACATTGGCAAAAAGATGTTAATATTTGTTTTATTATTAATATTTTAATTGAGGCCTTGTCAATATCTAAAAAAAAAATTGTTATCATTAATGCCACAATAACTTCGTCTAATTACTCCGTTTATATATTGCAAATATATATTGTACGTAACATTATTGTTTTATTAGCATCGGCATATGAAGCATGTATGGTCGACGACCCTATAGCCAAGACCTACCGAGGCAACGTATCACAGACGGTGACCGGACGCACCTGCAGAAAGTGGACAGAGCCGTCGACCCGCGGGCACTTGAAATCTCCGGATAATTTCCCCAATGCCGGGCTGGGCGACCACAACTACTGCAGGAACCCTGACAGTATATGCGGAGCCTGGTGCCATACGAATGACATTGAAAAGCCGTGGGACTACTGTCCCGTGGGAAGCAGAGATCCCTCCTGTCAGCATTTGTTTGAAGGTCAGATTGTTGTTTCGTATTATTTCAAAATGTCAAGCTACTTACATATGGGCCTTTAGAACGCCTGTCAAACTCCTACCGAATAGCCGTCACATATTATGAGATTGCATACCATTAGATCGGTAATCCGGACGTACATGCCTCTGAAACGACAAGTATCCGTATTATGTTGAAGCGTATCTGGGGGAGAGAGGCGAGAGTACTGCCCAGTCCGTACTACAAAGCTGTTCAAATGATTTTCAACCTCACTGTGGCACTTTAAAGCAACTTCAATTGTTTTTGCTTTACATTAGGTTATTATGTTCGTTTTCATCAACAGGCATATCAACCGAATGTGACGCAGACGATATACGGGGTGTGAAGTACCGAGGAAACCTTTCTACAACCGTCTCTGGCCACACCTGTCAGAAATGGACCAAGCAAGCCCCGCACACCCACCAAAATACTCCGGAGCTGCGCCCTTACACGGGGCTGGGGGACCACAACTTCTGCAGGAACCCGAACTGTGGCAATGGAGTCTGGTGTCACACTACTGACCCTGTACAGAGATGGGAATACTGCGCAGTTGGTGTGAATAATCCCAATTGCCCAATCATTAATTAGTAATTGCTCAATCAATTATAACTTTACCCTTGCATCCAGGCCCCGGATACATTATGGGTTATGCACTATGTGTACATTGCAAAATAATAAATCATGGCATGAACAGGTCAAACATTTTTCCAATTATCGTTTATGATTACCCAATTAATAGAATTAGCTTCCTTCTCCAGTAAAACATTTTATTCAATATCCTTATATCAACAGAGTATACAATCTCAGTTAATTTTGATTTTAGTTATGATAGTTTTTAATAGTATTAGTGCACGTAATACTACGTAGATATCAAACACATAATATTGCCTATTGGTAATGTCTATTTCATGTATAATTAAACCATATCATGATTGTGGATCGAAGGAAATGTAAAAATAGTTTTGGTTTCGGTCCCGTTTGTGTAAATTACGCTTCCTCACCTGAACAAAGGAGGAGCATCATTCATAGTCACTCGCTGCATGGGCTAATGTCATTCATCACGTATAGCGTGGGGGCTGCAATGATATTTTTTGAAAGCCGGATTTTGAATTGTTCCCGCTGAAATGCTACATCAAACCCGAACAAACAAGCCCGCCTCTTGTTGTAGCCGGTACAGCGAGTGAATTTGAATGATGCTTATCTGTTGCATAACGGATTGCAATTCGGTATTACGAACACGCAAATTTCCTATAT
Organism: Dendraster excentricus; assembly: GCA_031471515.1. Lineage (NCBI taxonomy): Eukaryota > Metazoa > Echinodermata > Echinoidea > Clypeasteroida > Dendrasteridae > Dendraster > Dendraster excentricus. Next base: position 7,998 of record JAUELG010405159.1, on the reverse strand, counting down.
CTGAGGGTTTGTTAATCAGAAAACGAAATAGGGTTACTGTATCAATACATTTACTAGGTGTGTAACGAAGAGTTTATAATTGTAACATGTTAAAATTGTATGGGTTGTGCTTTGTTAAAAGCACACACCTGAATAATTATTAATAGTATAAAGATAATTGAAGGACCTACAACGCACTTGTGTTTTTGTGAGGTGTTTCTTCGTATGATGGTTTTGTGCATGACTGCTTAATTTTCGAATACAAATTAACTTGTAATGATGGTAATCAGATATGTGTTTTGTAACAAGAAAAGCGTAATAGTGAAAATGTATTCTTCATAGAGAAAATAACATACGATCATTGTTTCAGAGCTTTAACTACAATGGTAAAAGTAATAAAAGGATTTTTATTTTAGTAGTAAGTTGCAATTTGTGTACAAATTGATTATTGTTAGTTTGTAATATAATAGTGCAGTATCCACATGGTTACAAGCATTCATTTTTTACCAAGATTGTACTGTCTATACAACGACTAAACTATCCAATTAATTATTATTTATAAAATTGTTATGAATACTCGTGTAAATAAGTTTAAAGTGCAAGTTGAGTTTTGGTAGAGAGGGCGCTGCACATAATATTTGTGTGAGATAATTAAAAAGTGAGTGTGCTCACTTAAAAGAGCATAATATACGCTATATTTGATCAAAATTCAGGAACGGCTGAAAACTCCATAAACGTTACCTTGTGTAATACATTTTGGGCTCCACACTTATTACAGAATTTTGAACGAACCGGTAATTTTTTGTTTTATTCTTCCTCTTTTCAAAAAAATTCAAAATAAATTTTGTAAAAGTTGTTGCTTATCTGTTTATCTATTCACTTGTTTTACGAACCTTCACATGTACAATATGTTATTCAAAATGGTTTAAACTATTAAATTTTAGAGAGCATCACATTGAGTTTAAACTGTTCTATTTGAATGATAACAGGCTTTTTACTCAGGCGCTTGTAATTGTGAATTCCTTTGAAGCATGGTAGAGTTAAAACTATTACATTAGTTTGAAATGTAATTTTGCATGTTTTAGTTACTAAAATTGAGTTTGACCAAAATTGTACTCTCTTCACCAGAACTAAAATATCCCTTTAAAAGTAAAGAGTAAATGTTGCATATAAATGATAGAGTATGACAATCTGGGCTATTTAGGAAGTCATACAAATCATGATGAATAAAAGGTTTGTTAGTAGAAAATATATTTTAGTATTTGTAACATAATATGTTTTTTTTGTTATGTGTTTGGGATTGATCTTTTTCATAATGTACTATCATGCTTAATAGCTTTATTACATTTTGATCATATTATTTATTTACGGATATAAGCTTTAGGCCAACAAACAGTTTTGAGAAAGTTACCGAATACCAAAAGTATCAGTTGTTGAAAAAGATTAATAGGGGGTATTGGGTAAACAAAAATACTTACCTTCCACTATATAGTATCGGTGAAATATTACACCACATGTGTCTAAAGCATTATGCATTCCGCCAGAAGTGGGTGGGGTGGGGTAGGGTGGGGTGGGGTAGTAATTGAAAATTTGGCAGGCAGAGACCACATTTTTTGCACTTTCCCAGGTCGAGACAATAAAAATGATGGTCGGGACCATTGACATTTAGATTGTTTAGATATTTAGATTGTTGGTTTATATTCACTCTTCCTTTAATTTTGCGCAAGTCATTTTTGACACTCTGGACAACAGTCAGTGTTTGCCAAAGTTTTGTTATTGGCACTTGATGGATAGGACTATTGATTATATTTCCACATAAAAAATCTTCTAAATATTTTGATGTAATTTTGAACAAAAATTTAAACGTGTAAACATTTCTTATGCGCTCTCTATATGCGGCTCGTTTGCATTTGAACATTCAGCTGTCGGTGATATCGATTTGTATACAAATCGTATTTTCAATATATCAATTTGTAGGCGGTTAAGTGGCTTAATTTGCCCATATTAGCTAAAACAAAACTATGTTCTTTCACATGTTTGGTAGTATAAATTGTGCATTTCATCATCGTTTGATTTTTAAAATCTGTGTCATGTATAGGCAAAAGAAAATGTTATAAAGTCGTATAGAATAAAGGTTGCGTTGTGGTAGAAGAATTAATAGCTCTCTGATTTACCTCTTCTTTGTGTCCTGCCTTCAGAGTTTTGAACGTATGTTGTTGAATGGATTGTTTGAGTTCATGTCTTCCCAAAGTTATGTGCTCTTTAAAATGTATGATCCCATCCTCCGCCCCTGGACTAACTGCTTGCAGGGATGTACTTCGGTTAAACACAATTTGTCATTATAGCTCCCGCTCCGACTCCGCCCCTTACTTTACATATACCTGTTTTACAGACCACTTATTGAAAATGCTGTCGATCCAATTTCGATCCAATTGTGTTTACGGGGTTTTTTTTACGAGTATCATTTGGTGAATCAAAACAAACATCCAACTGTTCACGTTTGTTCATATTACTGAAGATAAATGGTGATCCCCACAATCCTCCCATCAGCAACTGCAATGCTTTGACCGAAGGGGGCCGTAATTAGAACATGCATGATGAAGTTATTTTTTAAGATGAACAAACATTAAGATGTTTGTAGTTTCATTTCAAACCACGTTTTTTTTTTCTTATTCATTGTTGAGTACTGATATCGACTTTGATACATGTGAAAACAATATCTTATTAAGTTTGTTTAATGATAATCAAGAATATTCTAATTCCAGTCATTTTGTATGATGAGGAAATGTGAACAAACATTATATCATTGTATAGTAACCATGGCGACTGTAAACATATACCGAAGCCAAGTCGAGGGACAATATAGTTGGTTCGTACACGTATTGTGACATCCTTTTGATTCTTTCTGGATTAGTTCACATCTTGTAGGCATTTAAAGGTTCACATCATTGACAACATGAATCAGAGAAAATGTCATTATGATCATATTCATAGTCCTATTCATGTTCCATATATATATTTCCTAAAATTTGATCGATGGTATACAGTTTAATTGAAGGCGTTTGTGAGGCAACTAAATATATCTTCGAATATTGTTTTCAGACAAAAGAAACAGCTATTATAAGAGAAAACAGAGATATAGAGAGGACATTTTATTTGTTTATGGTAATAGAGTTTGCATTGTCATGACAACGGATTTGTATCTGTGTTGCTATGGGTAAACAGAAACGTGTATGAACTATTATAAATAAGTTATTGAAATATATCTCTCTTTCTCTCTCTTCCTTTCTTTCTCCCTCTGGCTTTCATTAATATAAAAATGTTACGTTGACTGATTTCAACGATTATGTACGGGAATATTTATCGTAGAGTCACGCGACTTCCTGCAATACCCCCACCCTCCTCTTTCCTTTTGCCCCTTGTAATCTTCTGTCTCTGATTGGACGAACTATACATCCCATAATAGTTTGTGCAAGCGCAGTTAGATATTTATCATGCCGATGCGTTTGTGAGAGCGACTGAGGTTTACAAATCTCATGAACGTCTTGACGAATAGAAAGGGTACCTGTTGGATCAAGCTCAATTCATGGTCTCATCGAATGTCGGCTTGAACCAGGTTTAAAACACTGATCCGATTTACATTATGGAGGACATCGTGCAGTACAGCACACATTTCAAACATCGACGAGGATTTAGCCGCAAAATGGTAAAGTACAACACTTCCCTGGTTTACACCTGAGTTCAGAATGTGTTGTTTTCCATTGTTCGGTCGATTTTATTTTGGTTATACAATTGTTAATTTGTGGGTTTGGACTAAACATGATATGATTTGCTGAGACCAGTTCGATGTTAATTACTGCATAATGGATCATAACATCTTTAAGTTTTTGCCTGCTCATGAAATATGTGCATGGGTGTTTGTATAGTTTTTCGTAACTATGATTACCGAACTTACCCATTAACAATCAAATAGAAAAAATTAATACACAATAAAAAGAAACATTCGCATACATACAGTACTCATTCACCCATAAAAGGCATACACATGTAACAAACATTTCGGCAATCTTACTTTTTTTTTTTATTACAGACGATGTGGGTGTTTGCTTTAATTCTCATCCAAGTGGAACTTATCGGTAAGTTAAAGATATAAAAATAAGGTTATGCTCTAATGCAAGCGACTTAAATATCTGACATCTAAGTAGTTAGCGTTTTAGGCAAATACACATGAACATTGTTTAAACCCGAACATGTTGCACGTTCCTATCGCTATCGTTTGCAAGTCCCTGGGCTAAGGTAAAAACAAATCCTTTCCACTCTAAACTTTGTTTATCCCTCCAAAATACATTCTATTTAGGCCCTAATTTGTGACTGGACATATTTGTATTCATATTGAGAGCAATTTAGATTGAGATCAACAGCAACATTTAAAGAGACAGGTCCACTTTTACAAAACGTCTGATCAGGTTTTAGTTGACGGATGGAGATCAATGTAACATACGCAAAACAAAATCAGATCGACCAGCACTGTAATTTGGATTCTACGAATAAAAAACGGATGTGCACCTCCATTTAAACTGTATTTCGGCCAATAAAGAACTTTAACTGATTTAGCATTATATTACAACAATATTGTACTTATTCTCCCAGAGGTATTGGAAAGTCGACATGCATTTGTTAACGTAGGTCACGGAAAAAGACTTTAAAAATGAAAAATATATAATCACATGTAGTCAGGTTAAGCGAAGTTTTGGGTATTTTACTTAGTAGATTTTAACCCCCTGACTCGCCGCCACTTTAATCCTAATTATGAATATTCATAAGCAGCCCATGACATACCACACTCCTTATGAATAATTTACTTGCATATGCTGAATGGTTTGGGAGAAATCATGTGTACGCATCATGTGTATCCACTATCCATGTACCCACATCGTCGCGATCACTTCCAGTCAAAATTTGTATCATCACGTATTTGTCAAAACATAATCTTTCACATGATTGGTAATAAGAGCTTCCATTTCATTCTTTGAAGGGGGCGTGTCCAACACAAATCTTCATCGTTAAAGAGAGCCACGAACTTAATTCAGCGAAAGTGTAATTTGCACAGAGCTACCATACAAGCGCTTACTTACAAAACTATTTGTTTAGGTAAGAAAAATACCTCTTAATCAGGGGCGTAACAGGGGTCACTTAGGAGAGGGGGCAATTTTCCCGTTTTGAGGCAGATTTTCCCGGTTGGAGGTGGTTTTGACCAAGATTTTTTCTGCTGATGGTGTAAATTTCCCTGTCAGCAGGCAAAAAAGGTATGATTTAGCATGATTTTCAAGTTTTTTCCCCTGTCAAAGCTCTCAGGAGGGGGGGGGGCAGCCTACCCCCCCTCCCCCCCCCCTACCCGCCTGTTACGCCACTGCTCTTGATCTGATAATCTGTCATGTTTTGTTCCTCATCTCAGCCGTCGCGGTTGCCGTTGGGGGATCTGAGGAGACATGCAGCATCGCCCCGACCGCCTGTCCGTCCATCTTCTCTGCCAAGCTCGGAGCGGAAATCCAGTTACTAATACAAATTACTCAAGGCAGGCCCAATCAAACATCTTTTCCCGGGACACACTACGCACATGACCTGTGTATATCCAGGTAATAATCTGTCGTATAAGGCATGGTAGGTGAATTGGGAATTATTGGGTATTGAGTGTTACATGATTTTGACTTTGCACTATGATTCCCTAGAGCCACATTCTGCCACACTGTGAGTGTGTTAAGTAAACACCACTATATAGATACCAGTGGTGTTGATTTGACACCGTAGATTTTGCATTGTACCATTTTTTTGGAGATGTTTAAATAATTTTCTTTTACACCAAGTTAATGACCAACCTTAAAATCGAATTAAAAACGTATTTAGATTAAAAATGCCTGGACCACATTGGTAACATTCTTTAAAGGTGAACCCTGTAAAGAAATACGGCTTATGTTTTGGTCAAATTCTTCAATTTCTCAACAATATGCTGGTGTTGAATAAACCTACAATTCATATCACTTGTAGCGTATGACCAATTTGTTTAAAGAAAATATGCCATCACAAACTAGGCAATAAACGGACACTGAAAACAAATGAAAGTACAAGATATAATGTTGTACATGCAATTGTGCAAATATATATTCACTACACGTTCGTTGCGGTTAATATTGTTATTTAGCATTTTGGCCTGTCTTCGCAAATTTACGTGACTTGTCTTTTGTTGTAAACTGCTCAATGTATGCGATTTGTATGTACAATTCATGTTAATTATGTGAGTTATATAAAAGGTTTAAATTCTGGTTACAGCGTGCCTCTCGGCACCATGCTTCAATGGCGGACTATGCTCGGAGACCATCCATGGATTCAACTGTACCTGCCCACGCTCCTACACAGGGGTCCAATGCTCAGGAGGTGAGATTTCTGTTTGTTGACAGTTTAAAAATACAAACACTTCGTACGACTACATAGTCTAGTTCTAGACCCTCGGAAATTGATCTCCGTCCCCGGATAAACCTTGCCAAACCGAGTGAGCGCGCAACAGAGGTAGTTCTAGACCCTCGGAAATTGATCTCCGTCCCCCAATAAACGCTGCCAAACCGAGTGAGCGCGCGACCGAGGCGCGCTCACTCGGTTTTGCAGCGTTTAACGCCCATGGAAAATCGGATACATTAAGGCTGCATAATGATGAAAAGCGAATATCGGTGGTCTCATTTACATTATATTGGCAATGCATCTAAATAGTTCTTATTACAATTCGGGCCAGACAAAGATAACAAAATAAGATTGTTTGTATACATGCCTAATTATTTCGCCTTACTTACTCCATTTTTTATATAACAAAGTTCCAACGATATTGTTTTTTAGAGACGCTATATGAAACATGCATGCTCGGTGACCCTCAAGCAAAGACCTACCGTGGTAACATATCACGGACGCTTGCCGGACTCACCTGCCAGAAGTGGACCGAGCAGTCGCCCCACAAGCACACTAGAACTCCAGATAATTACCCCGATACTGGGCTAGGCGACCACAACTACTGCAGGAATCCTGACAATGACTGCAGCGCCTGGTGCTATACCACGGACCCTGGTGATAGGGTTGACTTCTGCCCCGTGGCGAGGAGAGATCCCGCATGCCAACAATTGCTGGAAGGTGAGAATGCTGTAACGCATTATATATATTTTGAAACAACTCTCGTTCAGATAAATATATGTCATTATGTCAAATGAACTTCAGAACGCCAGTAGCTGCACCCCTACCAAATAGTCGTCAGATACCATTAGATCGACAAATGGTTCTGAATATCGACGTATACGTGTCTCTGAAATGAAAAATGTAAGGCAATGTTTACAGTTGTATGATATAGCCTCAAGAGGAGGGGGTGGCCAAAAGTTATCACCCATCCGTAGCATTCTTATAGGCATTTAACATTAAAGGGATAGTTAAGTATTGGTCAAACTTAATGTTAGAACTAAAGTGTGCATCATTACGAAACAAAGTAGTAGCAATAACTTCACCATGTTCGATAAGTATAAATCATTTCAAACGACTAAGTAAATCCCACATCATCATTCAAAAATAACCGTTAACCTAAGAGGGCGCTGTTTTTAAACAAATCATTGTTTAATAATCAATGATTTTTTTTTTAACCTATTAAATTGTGTTAACAGTTTTCGAGCATTTTTATAATTTTCTAAAAAGTCTACAAATAGCGCTAGGTGATGGCCGGTAATAATAAACCCTTTTGAAAAAAAAAAATTTATGGATATTTCAGCCGTTTCTAAACCGATTTTGATCAAATAGATTGTGTATTGTCATTAAAATCATATGTTCGTTCGAATTTGACAGTCATTTTATTTATTATCTCACAAACAATACCGGGGGCACTTCGGGACATACCGAAAGTCAACTCTCCCTTTAACAGCCTAAACGCAGAGAGAGATCGGCCCTGTGTTGTAGCGCGGATTTCATTATTACAGGGTACCCGTGCGGGTTAGA
>JAUELG010404827.1:0-11437 GCA_031471515.1 Dendraster excentricus | reverse complement strand
TCCATCCATCCATGCATTCAATGATGTCTCTCTTCCATCTACCCATGTCCGTGCGTTAGTTCGTGGCGCACCCGCACTGTCAGCAGCGCCTTACACAGCTGTGGTACGAAGGCCTTCCCTCGTGGTACATGACCAACTGGCTGTCGTCCACCTTTTCGACCTTCTCCATCGGCGTCTTCTTCCCGGTCCTGTGCGTGCTCTACATCATCTACCCCTGGGGCAGCATCGGCCGCCTCATGCGCGTCCCCCACGTCCAGTTCGTGTGCCACGTGTGTTCTATGCTCTGCTTCCTCCTGCTCCTCGGCCTACAGTCTTTCTTCCGGCCCCAGTACGAAGACACGACCTCGGACGCTCGGGAAAAAGGTCCGAGTGGATCCGAATGGCTCATCGTCATCTGGGTTATAGGTTAGTGCATCTCATTAAACCCTTTAAGTGCATCGAAATGGCGGACTAATTAACTTTTATACTGACTTGTGTCAATTTCCAAGGAGACAATGCAACAAACAAACAAAAAATCGCCATTAGGAACGACCCCCGCAAGTATATGCGCGTGACGTCATTGCAAAATAAATGTTATGTTTGTCTTTGTAGATAAATGCAATTTCTACCAACAATGACGTTGTTTAGCCACGCCTATTGCCTATGAAAAGGCGAATTTTCAAGAACGGGGGCTAAGGAAGTCACCGACGGCTTTTAAAATGCTGAAAATATTTAATTTTTTATTCTTCTAGAGTATTTACCAGCTAATACATTAAAATGTGATGTTAGGTTGCCAAGCCACCTTAACACAAGTGCAACGTTTCGTTTTGTAAACAGACGATGGTTAAATGGATAACTACAGCTTTGATAATTACTGCCTTCCATCCAAGTCATGACGTAATAGGAGCGTATTAAAACCTTACATTTCCTGATTTTCATGTTAATTCTGATTTAATGAACGTAAAGGTTATTGCTATTAATGTGTAATACTACATGAACTATAGAGTCATTGCCTCTAATAAAAAAAACGGGGTTAATGTCAGTAAGGGATTAGGGCACATTAGACATGTTAGACTAATCTAAACTATGAAGGACAACATGAGGTCATTGCGTTTATAATTACCAGCCTGGATATATATTTATTTTTGTTTGCCTCCCAGAAATAGAATCAACTTGATCAATCACCTTTATTCAATTACAGGTTTAACATGGGTAGAAATAAAGGAGCTATGGTACTACGGCTCAAGATACCTCAAAGACCGCTGGAATATTTTAGACTTCTTCACGCTTTCACTATACTGGGCTGCAATCGCTCTAAGGATTGTTATTTTTCTAAAGGTAAGCTATCAAGGTCAAGAGATGGCGGTATTTCATTCACACCGGCGCCACATTTTGGGATTGAATATTGACTGGCATTGTAGTCATGCATATTATATATTTATATTTTTTTAATGACAAGCTGGCTTTCCGCTACTAAAATAGATTCGATATGAATTTCAAATGTAGTTTTCCTATAGGTTTCAATGAATTTCAAATTCCTAAACATATTATCTCATAATAATATTTATGTTTGTATATTGTAAAATGAGCAATATCTCATTGTAGTTATAATTTCATCTCATATATCACAAAACTTGGTCTACTTTCACTGCAATGCATTTTTTAAAAGAGTCACAATTAAAAACAGACTAAAGGGACCTTGCCCAAATCCTAAAAATCCAATTTGAATTCTAGCGGTTCCCTATACCATGTTCGCATTCGTATTCGTATTGACAATAATATCATGAGGTAGGTTTCAGATTTTCAAATTTCCCTTTCGTTACAAAGATAATATGTACGATTGAAGGATTCAGATGATAAGAACTGGATTTTTTAAACCGTGTACAAATTAAGTGAAGTGAGTTAGTGAATATCTCTTTGCATGTTTACTCATTACTCAGCCATGCAACGTCCATTTGACTTTAAATTTTAACACAATATATTGTGGACATAATGTATTAGATAGCAACAATGTACATTGTATCAACCATTCTTTACTGTTTGCACATGTCAACATATTTACTACAGCCCTTTATGAAAAATGGTGGATTTGTTTTTTATAAATAGTACGCTTTATCAACGATATAACAACGCACAATGCCAAATATATGATGTATTTCAATTTCACTAGTCTCAAAAACAAGTGGCAGATATGAGCTGCAGGAAATGTAAGGTCCATCATATATCTAATTGATAACGTTCTTTCAATCGCAGCACGGAGGAGGGACTACTATCATCGAATCTTCGACCATGATGTACTCGACCATGGAGATCCCGATCTCCGTCACCGACGACGAGTTTACGACCTCTGGTGAAACCCCGACTCCCGTAACGGACTCCGTGACGACCATTGAGATGTCCGAACTGGATCGAGTTAGAGCGGAGATCCAGCGGTTGTCACTGCACGTCCTCGACATCGACGAAGACCAGCAGCTGCACAGCGTCAGTCTCAACTCCGGGTTGGACGAGATCAAGAAGCTACTCGGCGATATGAACACCAAGATCGACAAGCTGGAGGCAGCGTCCAGCGAGCCGACAGCCGTCAGCAGCGGTGGCAGCAGGAGACGCGGTGGCAGCAACGTAGCAGCAGCCGGCGCCACCACCAACACACAAGCAGTCCTGACGGGCAGAGCAACCTGGGAAGCCTTTGACCCAATGCTCATATCAGAAGGACTCTTCGCCATTGCTAAAGTGCTCAGCTTCCTGCGACCCATCTGCTACACTGTGATGAACCGACACGTGGGACCCATGCAGATCTCCCTCGGCAACATGATGTTTGACATTTGCAAATTTCTCTTGATTTTCTGCTTCGTATGGTTCGCCTTCTCGCTGGGTATGAACCAGCTGTACGGATACTATTCCTACATCACACGCCGTATATGCGATGAGAACAACATCATGCAAGAAAGCTGTAAACAGCCGTTTGAGACGTAAGTTTTTCTTCATTGACCAGTTGATGGATATAATCGCTTTCTAGGAGCTGAAAAGGAAAATGTATTTTGTACGAAAAAAGAAAATAACATAATAGCTATATACAGAATTACCCTGATTAAATTATGTTTCTCTGTTTAATCTCCTTGGTATCGGCTTCTGTTATTAGTAAACAAAAAAAAACTTCCTGACTGATTTGAGCGCAAGTAATATCAGAAAATATTTCGCACAACCACAAGCATATTAAAGTTAAACATTATCATGATTATATAATTACAGTTTGAAATAAGACAATGAAAACAAGTAGGCAGCATATTATGAACAGTGTACATAATTATTATTTGAACACCTTGAAAAAAAAATTGTTCATCCAAATGATGCTGAACACATTTTTGTGTTTATTAGATGCTGCTTTGTTGAAATCAAGATGAAATATAAGACAATTTTTAAAAAATATTTAAAATAGTTATTTTCTATTTTCTAAGGTGTCCAAATAATGTTTGGTTACACTGTACATTATGATCTTTGTTCTTTGATTTGTATTATCAGACGGTGGTCCATCGCAACTTCCCTCTGATTCCCATTGACTTATCCTAAATATCCTAACTCTCCATTCACTTACCACTCTCTCTCGTGACTCCCCCTTGAATTAACTTATAACCCGTGACTCCCCCTTGAATGTCCTTCAAACTCGTCACTCGCCCTTGAAGTACCTACTCTGATGACTTCCCCTCGACCTCCCTTAACCCTCTTTCTTGTCTCTCTCGTGACCCCCTTGACCACTCGTGACTCCAACCCTGACTCCTCCTTGACTTACCCTCTATATTGACTCCATATTGACGCGCCCTTGACCTATCCTTTCTGCTGACTCCCTCTTGACTCCTCGCTGACTTACCCTTTCTTTAGTGATCCCTCTTGGCTCGCCTTAGACTCCCCTTACTTCCCTTTGACTCACCCTTACCTCCCCTTGACTCCTCATTAACTTACCCTCTCTATATTGACTCCTCTCGACACGCCCTTGATTTACCCTGTCTCTTGCCTCCCCCTTACAGCGTTCAGTACACCCTGAGCACTCTGTTCTGGGCCCTGTTCGGCTTGCCTGAGATGAACATCGTCGACATCCGCGGCGTCGAGCACCAGTTCACAGAGACGGTGGGTCTCCTCCTCTACGCAGCCTATCACGTCATCGCCATCGTTGTCCTACTCAACGTCCTCATCGCTATGATGAGCAACACGTACACCAGGATAGAGGTCAGTCCGTCTCTAAGACAATTGCACATACTAGTATCAATCTACCTCAAAGGGTTAAGTGGTGGCGTAGCTAGGGCTATTCCAGACGGGGGCAAAGGTGGGGAGGGGAAGGGGGGGGGGGGTCCTATGAGGGGAACTGAACCATAACGTATTATGTATAAGACCCCACCCTGGTGCTTGTGGGGGTGCAGTTGTCCCTATTTTCTACTGCTACGCCACTGGGAAAATAGTAATTGCATGTTTGTACACCTAATATCAGGAAATGCTACTTACGTTCTTGTTTATCGTGCGTTGATATTATTATTAGTATAGATGTGAAGTGCGGTGGCACATGAAGACATCATGTGGACATCAATTCAATCTTTCAATATTGGCAAATTCTAAAAGGATTGTCACTTATGCAGTGTCGTAAACATGGTTGTACTTATTTTATTATAATCCTATGATATTTTTGTTTTCAATAGACTTCTATTGATATTCTTGTGATAATACTCAAGGTTTAAAACAATATGAAGCAAAGCATGATCGCATTTAAGAGCAAATCATAATTATGATGATAAAATTTATCGGTAGAGTAAAATAACATTATTTGATTTAGAGTAAGAAATGATTTCACTGTGTGGAGGTTTTCTCGGCCGGTTTTTCAGGACAGCACATAGCCGTATTTCAACTTAGTGTCATCTAGACAAGAGGTTTTGGCGCATGAATGCATGTCTTGTTCTCTTTATCGAGTGAAGTGATGTGATATGACGTGGAATATTTGTTATCACAACTTCATCTACTCAAGATTTATAGGAAATACTCTTTGATAATGTCAAAGATAAAAGATACCAAAAAACACTCGTCTGAATAATACTCTTTGAACTCAGATACTCGCGTAACTCTAATTCATGATATGGTGAAGTCTTAATTTTCAGGAATATACTGCCCCAAAATATGTGTAACTGTTTGTATTGCTTTAAGTAGAGCAACGTGCAGGCTACGATAGCGTATACTTTTAAAGTGACTTTTTTTCTAAATAATTTGTGAGAAAGTATATTATGTTCAGAAAAAAAAAATGAAACTCTCTGAGATAATATCCACTTTAGAGGATAACTGATATATTTGAAGGATTTAATAACCCCCCAAAATAATAAAAATTCCACTACCCGTTGAAGTTCACTCGGAGTGTTGGTTGCTCAAGTCTTAAGAATATTTTGGGTAAGAAAATAATTCGCTTAATTTTTAGATATATACAGAGTGTCCCAGAAAGAATGCAACGCCTACGATACTTAATTTTATCCACATCGACCAAATGTCATTGCATTTTGTGTTGTTGGGTAGAACATGTTTTTTCCCCAAGAAAATGATACCATAAGCATTGATTTTGGGAAGGTGTTAGTATCCCAGGGCCATTTTTCTGAGGCAATGTTGTTACCTAAATTTGCTACTTTTTTCGTCTTCAGCGATCCTCGGAATACTGAGGCTATATGTAGCTATATGTTCTCACATAGAACTAGCTGTCGCATTAATGCAATTCTTTTGATAGAGAAGACAATATTGCGAAATTGACTTACACCGTATGGTATGGCTCACCATTGTCTTCCATTTGCCTCAGAAAAATGGCCCCAAGATCCAAACGCCTTAACCCTAAATCCATGCTTATGGTATATTTTTTTTGGAAAAGAATGTTCTACCTGATGAAATAAAAAACAATGACATTTTTTCGATGATGCTGATGAAATTAACGATTGTAGTTGTTGCATTCTTTTTGGGACACGCTGTATAATGAGCTATTGGCCGAGACTTAATTTCAGATGCGAGTACCTCACTGAAATTCCAGAGTAAAGTTTTAGCTGTTTGAATTTCATTTAAATGCACCAAATATAGGGCTTACCATTCAATTATGTCATGCAATATTTTGAATGACATAAATTATAGTGGTTTCTGTAACCAAGAACAACTCGTTTCTGTGTCGGATTCCGTTACTTATTACTTATGTTATTGCTGTCCTATAAAAAGATGAATTCAGCGCACGCAATACGGTATGTAATATATTGAATTACAGAACATGAAAGTACGATATTATATTTTTCTAACATCCGGGAGCTGGGGTAAATTGATGCATAAGTTCAAGCTCGAAGTTTAAATTGGTAAAGTGGATAATATAGGGAGCAATTTCAGTAGTTATTACCCGTTAAAGTATTGTTCAAATCCATAATGCAATAAGTCCCCCGGGTTTTGTTTTGCTTAATATTCAATTCGGTTATTGCAAATGTAGTCGGCTTTTACTTTCAAACAAATAGATTGGGTGGGTCTTCAGTATATGAATTGAGATAGTCATACAACATTGTTTTCGTTGATTGAAAATGATTACGTTCTAGTATATGTCTGAGTGTAAAAAAGTGAGAGTTGTTAGTGTATATCAAAACAGTACTAGAACGAAAGTACACACATCATCATCCCGATTAGCTTCCATCGAACGTTACAATGTTTTCCCTTATACCTATCAATTTGAAATGAATTTCTTGGAACCCTATGATATACTGACCAGGAAAATAAATTTGATGGAGTATGTATACACTAAAAGAGGGTTCATAATTCAGCAAGTATAGTCCCATAATTATTCAGGAATGTTGGTTGTTGTTGTATTTACAGCTCTCTCAGTACCACGCAATGAAAGTCGTTGAGTTTATTATAATTACTTGTAAAATATCACGCTTTACTCATATTGAGCGATCTCTGTGAGATCGATGTTTAATGACATTAAATGCACGCCATTTGTTTACATTAATGGGAGGGATGATCCTTCATGAAGAAGTTGTTTTTGTGGTGTGTTTTAATTATGTAAAGCAGCAGCGAACCGTTTGAAAACCAACAAGACTTGTCCAAATTTGGCCGGGAAAGCCTTCACTATAATATTGCATAATTCTTATTCAACATGATTCTAGACACGTATTTCTAAAGCCCCTTTTCATCTTTTATTTATTTTCTTCGTAGGTTGCATCTGTCGATGAAGAGGGGAATAACGTTAGTGTATTTTTTGTATTATTCACTTTACCTCCCGGGCTTTGCACTTACCCCTCCCCGAAACTCACATATTAAATCAATTAAGCCAAAACTTAAACAAAAATCAAACAAGAGGAATTGGTTATTAAAGTTCCATACAATTTTTACAACGATTCACGCGCTAAACTGTGTGATGACTGAATTTAGTTATATCACCGGGACTGTCAACGTAGCTTTAGGCAATAAGCCATTTCGGAACTACAATTTGCTCATTGGCAGATAAAGGTAACATGTACCGGTAAAAAAGGTTAGTAACAAAATTCATAAAGTTCGAAAATGTGTCTACTTTGAAAGCTGTGTAATCATTTCTCATCATGCATGTATCGTAATTAACTGGTAAAAGTTTTTTCCTGAAAAGCTAAAAGCTATTCATGCAGAACATTTTTGTTGTATATCACTGTTAGAGTGGTTGTTCTGAAATACGCTGACCATGCCACGCCATTGCCTCTCATCCAGTCTGCGGTTAAATGGCGTCCTGTGTGACATTATCTTGACCAAGTCGTGACCATGGGTTGATACTGTATGTAGTAAACTTATATGGCCTTGTCATTGTGTGGTACTGAGGGGTGGGTTCATCCGAAATGGCTTATTGTGTTCTTGACCCCCAATCCCATATCGCTGCACCTAGCCCCCGATCTGCAGACCCTACCCCTCGCTTCATAAAACCCGGCCGGATCAGATTGAAATGTTCACTCTGATACGATTGAATATGAACCGCGCTCTAGCCAGCTACGTTGGCTGGCGGATCCCTGCCCTGCACTCCCTATGACCTGCAGTGTGTGTCATTAAACATGATCAACTTTGCTCCTACTGTGTTGAATGATATCGATCTATGTGAGTTACTTACTAATTTACAGCATTATCCTTTTCTCCTGACAAATATGCATTTGGAATTTAAAAAAGAAACATTGGCTTTAATTCACAAAGAGGTTCATGTAAACACATGGTTATAACACTGATATTCCGGCTGTAGACTAGTAGAAAGTCGAATTGGTAACTTGTCATGACACAGCCGGCGATGCTGCCTATCCAATATCACCACGAAGACATCATTGGTAACGGGTGTAGCTTCACAATGTAAAGAAAAAGGTTACAAGTGTAAATTATTGGTTCGTCAAATTACGAATGGCACTCGATAGTTTCAAACGACGAGCCGTTTTGTGAATTATATTCGTTCTGAGCCCCTTTGCAGAAAGTCTTGCAGTGCAGTGTTAAGGAGCAATAAATTGCCAGTCAGAAAGTACGCACTTTTAGTCATATCATCTGACCTACAAATAATCGCGACTTCACAATCGATTGCAATTCGTGCAACGGTGCCCTGACAGATATTTAACAAACATCCAATATGTGACGTCAACGCTTTACATGTCCATGTCACGCCTGCCAAATATGTTTGAAATTGCGGTTGCTAGCAATTAAAAGAAAAATGATTAACAATCATTACATAGAATAAGACTGTGGTGTAATCATCATTTCAATGTGAATAAAAGTGAGGGGAAACTAAACATCAGGCTATGCTTTTCCGATTGGCTTGGTAGGCATTGCACACTGCACTGTGTCCGATGTACGTCCTACTCAAATTTCAGCTTTCTGATTAGTTTACAGTTTTTAATTGTTACAAAACAATAAGTTTTGACATTTAAGGAACTCACATAATATCAAAAGTTTGTTGACACATAATGCACGCCATACCCCTGTTATCCCACGTACGATGGACATGACACGTACTTGACCCAAGATAGAATGATCCCCCGGAGAAATCCTGCATGATGACTTTACAAATGAAACTATAGAGTACAGAAGCCATGATGTCATAAAAACACCTTTTTAGAATTTTCAATTTCGTCTAAATACCGAAAATCAAAGGAATAGGTTACGAATTAGACAAGCTATGCCCATCTGAATGAATTTTACTTCAATGGGCAATCAGTGTTATAGTGCACTGGTTCATAAATTTATGAACCAGTGCACTATAACACTGATTGCCTATTGACCAAAAAATCATTCCGATGAGCATATCTCGGCCAATGTGTAACCTATTCCTTTGATTTTCGGTATTTGAACATTATTTATTATGCTCTTTCTGAAAATGAAGTCTAAATTTGAAATGTCTAAAAACAATTTTTTGATGACATCACACTTCACCACTCTATTTGAAATTGAAGGGATAGTTGTATTGTTTGCTGTGATTGGCTGATTAACCCAACCTGTAATGCGTGAACTTAAAAATAAATAAATAAGAAGCACAAAATGTGGATGGATTAAGGTACAACCACAGCCCATACATACCCAGCATTTTGCTACCTTTTTTTGTAACTTTTGGTCAAACCTAATTTTGACGAAATGAATGTTGGTGTATGTTCAAACACCAAATGATCGTTATCGTATCAATTGACGAACGTAATATTATGCATGATCCACACAGCCAGGTCACTGATAACAACTTGTGCAGACAACCCCGAGGCTAAACATGTTTGTTTACCTTGAACATCATGCAGTCAGCCGGAGTTATCGTAATATGCTTGCAACATTGCATGCGTGTGAATTCATCTTTCCAATGCGTGATAACCATAGTTGAATAGTGAGTGTATGAATAGACATAGCAAACGAGTTGTTCTTGTTTCATGATGCTCTTCTTAGAGTAAGACGAACACATTTGACTCCATTTCAGTATCGACACTTCCTGTCAGTGACATGAAATGGCTCACTTCCAATTTGTCGTGAATGATATTGTTTTGAAAAAAAAAGCTGACATAGGAGTTTAAGTACATATGTACGTATATATAGAGATGATCTGTTTACTTAGGTACGATTAATCACATAATGTGTCTCAGTGCATGATGAGCAGCTGACATAGCATGACGATTATTAATTAGTAACGTAAATCCGGGTGATTTTGGCTTCTTATGGCAGTTATTGTATTATTTGATGACATTTCTTCCTAATTCATCATGTGTGTAAACGATACGCATATTCAGAGATACAATAAGATGTTAACAATGTCTCTACAAGTCGGAATAAACTTAAACATAATTATTAGTCACTTTTTGAAATTTGCGCCTCGGAAGAGAGTGGCGAGGAATTAGCCGCTTATAATTATTGTTATTTTACTTTTACTTTCATTATCACTATTACTACAATTCATTTTATGATTAGAATTTGTTATCGTCATTGTTCTTCATTATTTATCATTTTATCATAATGCTTATTATTATGAGTATAATGATGATTATTATGTTGTATTGATTATGTTATTATAGTTAATATTATGACAATTATTATTAAAATAGCATTGTGCCTTGTTACGTGTTTATCTCTCTTTGTATAACTAAAAAAATATACAATTATTAATTCATTTACAGATACAATGTGAATTGCCTGACATTAAAATGACGATATAAACAATAATATTATGCCCAAGAATGCAAAGAGAAACTGACCTTAGTTTTTTATATTAATAATGTCATCATTTAAATTCAAAATAATCAAGTATGTATAATATAATCAAATGTTTATATAGCTTTAATCTAGAAATTAATTAGTATACCAATACGAAATTATACTTTGTATATTAGCCACCATAATAGCCCATAACTTTATCCCAGTATAATGTGGATTAATACGGATTAGCTCAAACGCCATAATATTCACGGGTACTTGGTATAACATTACGGAGGACGAATGGAAAAGCTTTCATGATTTATTATACATGTATAATTGCCTTGTATTCCAATGATTTGGACTGAATGTGTCACGGTACGAAAATACAGTGATCACGATTTAGTATATTCCTGGATAGACAATCAAACAGATATATGGTTTGCCCAGCCAATTGATATATGTGCTTAAGAAAGCAAAGTAATTGAGTACATTCAACATGTAGAAGACTTCCCCAAAAGTCTAAATCACCCTAGTCTACTCCACATGATATGAACTTATATCAACGGCTAGCTTTTGAGGTACATGTGTTCTATTACAAAAATATTGTTTCATTCGTCATGAATATCTGTTGATTTGATAAAACAGAGGGTACGCTATGTTTATTAAAAAATAATCCATACTTACCACTGGCCATTCAGTATCCTACGTAAATCGAAACAAAAGTTGTATGTTTCTAACATATTCAATACTGTAGGTTATCAAGTGTAGTTACAATTTATTTCGTATAGTTTACATGCAAAATCGCATA
>JAUELG010404717.1:0-13375 GCA_031471515.1 Dendraster excentricus | reverse complement strand
CATATTGACCAACGCAAATTCGGGCTAGAACGGTCCGTGATTTGAGCTCAAGAACGCTCGGGCCTCTGTTTCCATAGAAATTGGCGATTTTTGCACACGACCCTTACGTTCTACGTCGTAGGACGTTCAGCGAAACCTCGCTAATAAGAGAAGAGGACCGCTACTCATGCTCATAATACTGTTTGAGAGCCACTACTCATAATACGTAATTAGGATCGCTACTCATAATAAAGAATCATGGTGGCTATTCACAATACGGAATGAGAGTTGCTATTCATTATATGAGAAGAGGGTCGCTACACATAATAAGAGAAGTAATTGGATTAAAGACATGACACCCTTATTCCATATTATGAGTAGCGTCTCAAATCATGACTAGCGACCCTCATTCCGTATTTTGAGTAGCGGTCCTATTCTCGTATGATGACTAGCGACCTCTTCTCACATTATTACTAGCGACCTCATTCCATATTCCGGATAGCGATCGTGTTTTCATATTATGAATAGCGACCCTCAATCCGTATTATGACTAGCGACCATATTCTCGTATTATGATAAGCGACCCTTATTCAATTTTATAGCCCTCTTTTCGTATTATGAATAGCATTTCTTACAAGAAGTGACCCCTAATATAAAGTATGAGTAGCGCTCCTTCTTCATGTGTATGAATAGCAACCCCGATTGTTTTTAATTGTAAATAGCGGTCCTTATGATTAATAATCCACATTGTGAATTCTGAATAGCTAACCCCTTTTCGTATTGTAAATAGCGGCCCTTCACGTAAAGAAAGTTACACGTTACGAGTATTGGTCCTTATGACTGGCGGTCATTCTAATTTGATCTTATTCAAGTCATTAAACACAGATGAAACAATAATCACATAATGAGTATTTTATAACACGTACAACAGGCTGTAATAAAGCCTGAATTATCAACATATTCTAAATTGCATGATCTAAAAAAAAAACAGCCGAACTTTTAACAAAAAATGTTCTGTTATGTTTTCTCTAACGCCTCAAAACGTGAATGAGATGTGGCATAAATGGTAGAGCGCGTGCTTTCATATCGCGAGATCTCGACTTTGAACCCTGCCCACCGTGTTTGTCTTCCAGCAAGAAAATGTATCAACTATGGCTCTACCTGGTGTATAAATGAGCCCACTGAGCACTTGGAAGGAATGTTCACCAAGGAGCCAAGGAGTGGAGATGGTGCACACAATGAGCGCTGATTTGCATTGTATCCTATGACCGGGGTAATAATAGTGAAAACTGCGATGAAACTTTTGTATTTTGTATTTTGTATTACGTTCAATTCATAATAAACGCACAAGATAAACTCCAACAAATGTTGAGAACAGTAAATCAAACCTATTTATTTGGTTTAAATGTGCTTTTCGTTTTTGAAAATCCGTGGGTAGGGGGAGGATGTAAAATGATTAATATCACTTCATTATAATATACAACTCACCACATCGTCTCCATTAGCTGATACAGTTTCAAAGCTCACACCGTCCAAGCTGTAGGTGACCTTGTAGCTCTTCACCCATTTAGCATTATTCTCCTGTCGTCCTTGTGTTGCCACGGCAGTGACTTGATACGCAGAACCCAGATCAACCTGTTATAGATCATGATGAGTCATCGATATCATAACTATTGGTTTCCTATTAATTTTTAACAATTTCGTCACCCATTGGCCACCGCCAATACGGCGTTGTGTTACCACGACAGTGACTTGCAGGGGCCGACAACAAAAATGAAAATGAGGGCTGCGCCCCCCCCCCCCCACCCCCGCCGCCCTTGAGCTGATACGAAGAGCCAAGATTATCCTGAAAATGTTATTGCAGATCATGATAAATCATATTTGAACTACTTTACAAACAAATATATGCTATTATTTTTTTGTCATGTCATTTGTGGATGGAGAGCTATTATAGACATTTAATGTCGCCCTGTTGAGCCTACCATCAAGCTCCACCACCATCATTGCTTCATTGCATCAGGGGTCAATTATAGACCCACTGCTGTTCTTGGTCTACATTGATGATCCAGGAGATAATTGCGAGAACGCCTTGAATGTACTTGTTCTGCGAAATATGGACAACCAGGAAAACCAGAAGCAGCGACTGCAAGCTTGAATAGAGATCTAGGAAGGGGATATTTGAGCAAACAAAGTGCAATGCATTAACCATTTCAAGATAGAGGAGCTCATCAAGAAAACATGTGTACATTGAAAACCCTTTAGGAGAGTCGAGTGCATTCGCACCTTCAGCAGTTGGCAATACGTAGCTACCCAGCTAGCCACCTGACGTCGGGCCGATGGCATAAGTTGTTGGCCGGATGTCAGTATATCGCGGTTGGCTGGAGGTTAAAATGTCCGCCAGCCCAACATCGTCACTACGTCATATTGTGATATATTGGCATAACGTCAATTTCCGACAATGTCCAACATCATCTCAGTTGGCAATACGTAGCTAAAGGCTTCACAAATTTTTCAAAGGTGGCTCAGAACCATTGATTGGCCCATGAACCATTGATTGATAATAGATGATTATTTTGACAAATTTATTTTTATCATTTTGATGAACCCAGCTTGAGCGTGCATTCATCCACTGCACCGAGTACAGGCTTTGTGTACTTTGTGCAAACACTAGCGCTAAAACAAGCACATTAGCACAAATTACGCACATAAAGGCAATCCCCGGCAAGTTATTTGGCTCTCTAACCGAAATATAAAGCGTGCATACATTGAGGTTATATGTATATGGTGGGGTACCAACTTAGCGCAGTTCACATTTAACTCCTACCATATATTGCATATTTCCCTAAATTGGGTTTATTAGGGAAAAAAAACGCGTCATATTACTTTTCCAAGCCTTTAAGGGGCGAAAATCCATTTGTGATACTTATTTTCATATATCTCCATGGCAACCTTCTCAAATCCAAGATGGCTGCTCATCAAATTTCACCTGTTATGATACACGACTTCATTATTTTTTAATTATATTAAATATTCTTGCCTATAAAACCTGAAATCTTGGACTACTTTTTTACAGCGTGAAATCATTGGGATTTTACATAATTCCTCATCACTGCTCATGCTGATTGATTGAAAGTCCGATTTGAAATCACCGTAAACATGAAAATTATCCAAGGGCTGTAAACAGTTCCGTTCCTAAACTAAACAAATTATATAAAACCATACACGATTATAATTGACAAAATTGCCAAAAGTTATTTACAACTTTAAGTATATTTTACAAAACGAGGCATATTCTATTCTTTTCCCGATCGCTTTCGTGGGATCTTTTTATTCGGTAAAATAGAAACAAACTATATTTTGTGAACAAGCATTGTGACGTCACAGGTTGCAGAGTCCTTCGGCACTATCGGAATGCTTGTTGCGCAGTTTGTAGTTGTGCAGTTGGTGATAAGTATCAATGGCCACTTGATACAGAATTAGGTAATCACGTTACTGAATTTACCAGAGCCGTTTTATAACAGGTAGCAAGGTGCGCCATACCGGAATTAGCATCGGTAATTAGGCAATATAAATGCCCAACATCCCTTCCTTAATTCGAAATAGTCTATATAATATAAAGTCCATTATAATAGCCTTTAACATATTACTTTATATTATTTATATTTATTTAAATTGTACATTTATTTGAAATGAAGTGAAGATTAACGATTGGTATAACAATTACATCATTATATTTAATTCGATATTCAACAAACATAATGATTTCTCTCAAACACCACAATGATTATCATTCTATTTATGTTAAAAGGTTGCAAGTTTATATGTATTGGTGTACACAATATTTAGTTTGTTTGCTTTTGACATTTTTTTTATTTATTTTTTTTTATTGGGTATGATGATTTTGATTAGAGCTTTGATTGATCCACATTCGTACGTTTGAATGTATTCTCTGAAAAATAATAATTTGAGAGAGAAGGAAACACTTTCAAATTAAAAACAGTGTTGTACTTATATAATATTCTCTCAAATTACATACATTATGTTACTTGCTAACGTGAAAATTAAACTATAAGTGGTTGGAAAATGTTAAAAGAAAACTTACAGAAAATAAGAATTGTATAAAGTAAGACCACGTTTATCTTTTATGTAGCATGTAATTGTATGTGGCTTGTAAACACCAATTTATGAATATTCATATGAATATGTTTAAATAATATATGTTTTGTATTGCAAATGATTTACTTTGTAAATTTGTTGTTTGAGAGAAACAATTAAAGACTATTTCAAAACAAACAAATAATTGGAAACTAATTTGCCTATTTATGGTTTGTACATTTATTTAAACGACATAAAGTTTGAGCAACACGTTTACGTTTCTTGACATATGTGTATTTAGTTCCTGTGTACATTTTTGTTAAACTGCTGATAAGTGAAATAACTCTTTCTAACCTGAATCCATTGATTTGCGTCATTTGTCCCGGCGCACCATGCTCCGATCCCGTTAGCGTCAGCAACCGAATTCAACCGGCCCCGTCTGGCCCCGTGATCGTAAGCATGTATATACACGCTAGAGGCACTCAGACTCGAATCAGGGATGGTGTGGGACTCAACTCCAAGAGGAGCGGCTTTCGAAAAAGAAATGGTACATTCTAATTAGGAAACGTATTGCACTCGGATAATGAGCGAAGTTTTACAAATTCAATCAGAGATAAAGTTCACGTCCAATGAGTCTTTCAAAGATGTTTTGTATCTATATCATAGATATTCCTTAAAAAATATGATATGTCTTTAATCTTAATGGTTAGAGAGCAATTTCGTTTTATGTTTTTGTTAGGGATTTAAATTAATTTGAATAATTCGTATTCGTTTTGATCAATTGTAACTGTATTACAGAATGCAATAACAATTTTACTATGCACAACGGTCATTTTTTTCGAAGAGCGAGTTCATCAATTAACATTTGAAAAAGATCATTAGAGACTATGAATACGGAGTCATATATCGAACCTAAATAAACAGTGACAGAGAAGTTGCAGGAGAGACTTGGGAAGTTCTCTAAATAAATATTGACAGTTGTTTTCCCGACAGCAAAAGTACTCCCGTTGACATGGCTTGACACGAGGGGGAGTACGTCGGTCCTGTTGTTAACTTCAGGATATGTCCACACGACGGACACAGGAGTCCCCGCCAAGTCAGTCCATTTGATGATTTCGTCAGGACAAACAGGAACAGATGATTCTATGAAATGACAGAAACAAAGAAAGGTTCACGACGTATTGTTATCAAGTAGTAGTATTAAGTAGTAGTAGTAGTAGTAGCAGCAGTATATGCGCCGTCGTAGTAGCAGTAGTAGTAGTAGAAGTAGTAGTAGCAGCAGTATATGCGCCGTCGTAGTAGCAGTAGTAGTAGTAGAAGTAGTAGTAGTAGTAGCAGTAGTAGTAGTAGTAGTAGTAGTTGTAGTTGTAGTAGTAGTAGTAGTAGAAGTAGTAGCAGTAGTAGTAGTAGTAGTAGTAGTAGTGGTAATAGTAGTCGTAGTAGTAGTGTAGTAGTTGTAGTAGTAGTAGTAGTAGTAGTAGCAGTATTAGTATTAGTAGTAGTAGTAGTAGTAGTAGTAGTAGTAGTAGTAGTAGTAGTAGAAGTAGAAGTAGTAGTAGTAGTAGTAGTAGTAGTACTAGTAGTATCTGTAGCAGAAGCAGTAGTAGTAGTAGTAGTAGTAGTAGTAGTAGTAGTAGTAGTAGTAGTTGTAGTAGTAGTAGTAGTATTAGTAGTAGAAGTAGTTGAAGTAGTAGTAGTAGCTGCCCGCTATAAGCTGTTTGCTATTAGCACTGCAGCTCAGCTCAGCTAAAAGCTGCCCTATGATATTGGAACACGCGCAGCTATAGAGTACAGAAGTGTGATGTCATAAATGATTTCATAAACTTTTTTTTCTTTTTTAATTTCTGAAACTTGAGTTTTAGTAGAGAAGGCGCCCTATATGATAATTTGTTGTGAGATGAAAAACTAAGTAATATTTTAAAGAACATATTATTTATAATAAACTTAATAATGAACTTTGTTTGATAATCGGTTTGTTAAAATATCATCAAAGATCAAAGTAACCATTTGTAATAAATGTGGGGCTCCAGAAAATAAATTTTTAGTAAATGCTTCCTATTTTCAAAAGTATTCAAAATTAGCTTTTTGGTTGGTGATTAGACGAAGGATCCCTTTTCGATAAATGTTCAGTTTTATGCGGACAAAATAACTATACACTATTGTGAATGAATGGTATAACCCTTGAGATAAAGTTTAAATGTATACCAGTGGACTATGCAGTCATTTTTTATTGTGAATTATTTCGTAATTTCTCTGTGCATGTATGCTCACTTATCTTGCATTATCTCCCAACAGACTAATTTCAGTAATGGTAGATTCTTTCGGAATAATCATCACTTCATTAAAGCATGCAAGTGCAGTTTCATGTACACTTCGTATGCATCCATAACATATCGTTTACAGCTGCTCCTAGCGTGCTGGAAAAAGTTCGGAGGATGAACCGCATTTTGTTGACATAAATATTCGAAGCTTCTTATTCGTTCGAAGATCAATTCCGAAACGAAACATTAAAATGGATCGCAGGATACTTTAAAAACAGCCTTCTTAATAGTAGATACGACTTTACGTAGATGTTATATAAACGTACCTATTACAACAACAGAGAAGTTGCAGTAGAGGCTTGGGAAGTTCTGTAAAGAAATGTTAACAATCGTTTTCCCAAGAGCGAAATAAGTCCCGTTGACGTGGCTTGACACGACTGGGCATACGTCGGTCATGGTGTTAGCTTCAGGATAGGTCCATGAGACGGAGACATGATTCCCTGCCAAGTCAGTTCCCTTAATGACATCATCAGGACAAACAGGTGCAGATGCTTCTAAATTATATATGAATAGTGACAAAACGAAATAGAAGTAGTTGTGGATCGCTCTAACATGGCCAACGAGCAAGACAACTACCACGCGTCCACTCCAAGCTATGCAATCGAGATTTATCGGACGTGCCTACACTGGGGAGCTCAGAACATTTCCGCATGGACACAAATTGTGTGTCACCTTAATTAATACAAGCTATAAGGTACTTTACCGAACATATTGAAGTCAAAAGATTCGTCGATTGCGTGGCGATAACCACCAAGATGTCTGAAATCATAAAAGGAGTAGTCTGTTTTGCTCGTTGACCATGTTAGAGCAATCTTTGATGTACAGTTTGTCGACATGTCTTGATTAAATAGCATTTTTACAGATGGCGAATGCTTCTTATTTGGCATTTCGGTTTCTACAGCCCAGGTTAAGCATGTGCGATAATCTATCCTGCACAACTTAGTGGGAGCAGTGGATATGTAATAAGCGCTTCAGTTTGTCAAAGGCTCTCTCAGAATATTAGTTCAGCGGCCGCGGAAAAGGTTTCAAAAGCTGAGGGGGGGGGGGGCGACTATAAGTAAATTATTATAATACTTGTTATCTCATGCTTATGTATTTTTATGCAGCCCCAAGTCCACCGCCCCCATCCTTGGTTCCGCGGCCCTGGGGTTTAGTGGACATGTTTTAGATTTGGAGATTGCGCATTGATTATGGAGAGTTTAAAGGGTGCGTTTCCTCATCATACATTTACCTTTGATTGTGTTATTTACACATTTAAACATAATTTCATGCAAATGCGACACAATTTGGCCTTTATGAGCATCATTAAAAGCCGCTCGCTGTACTAGTAGACTTGTTAAGAGGTCCGCCACTGCGATTTGAGGTACAATTATTTTTAGTAACTTCAGCATATTCCTTGGATAAAAAGAAGAAAATTCATCCAAAGAGGCACTCTGTATCTATGCAAATAAGGTCTAATTTCCATAATTTATGCAAATTTATTCAGGAAAATGGGATATTCCTTGAAAATGGTGTTTATATTGACGTATTTTAAGGAGAACATATTCCTTGGATCAAAAGAAGAAAATTTATTCAAAGAGACAACCTGTTTATATGCAAATTAGGTCTAATTTCCATAATTTATGCAAATGTATTGATGGGAATGGGATATCATTGCCAATGGTGTTTTTGTTGACATATTTGGGGGAACATAATCCTTGGATCAAAAGAAGAAAATTTATCCATAGAGACACTCTGTATTTATGCAAATAAGGCCTAATTTCCATAATTTATGCAAATGTATTAATGGGCCCAGAAATAACAGAACGGGGGCACTTCCCAACAAAGCAATGAAATGACTGGGTCCATCAGAAAGTGTGTATTTTCAACTGAAAATTGATACCAAGAACATAAATTTTGGTCATGTAGTTTTTGTTTTACAGCGCTGTGAGTGACACCATGTCAGGGTTGATTTTTCTTCAGTTTTAACTGACCTATTGGCTAACGAATGACCCAAAGCGGCTCGTTATAGAATTCGGTGCTGTGGCTATTCAGTGGATTGCACATTAACAAAGGTGTCCGCATCATTGTTTACCGTCATTCTATGACGAGCAGTTCGGGTCAATCTTAGCTAATCTTAGCTAATAGGTATTTCAAAATTGAAGAAGAGTGAACCCTGACAAGGTGTCACTCAGAGCACTCTAAAACAAAAACTACATGGCCAAAATTAATGTTCTTGATATCAAATTTAATTGGAAAACACACACTATCTGATGGGCCCAATCATTTCGTGGCTTTATTTTGGGAAGTTCCCCCGTTCCGTTACTTCTTTTCTTCTTTTGATCCAAGGAATATGTTCTGCTTCAAATATGTCAATGAAAACACCATTTTCATGGAATATCCCATTTTCATGAAAAAATTTGCATAAATTATGGAAATTAGGCCTAATTTGCGTAGATACAGAGTATCTCTTTGGATGAATTTTTTTCTTTTTATCCAAGGAATATATTGAAGTTATTAAAAGATTTGTACCAAAATCGCAGTGAACACCCATATTTTGGGGTCTTAACAAGCCTACTATACGGGAAATCCCATTCATCGCGAACAGCGTGGAGGCTGCCATTATATTTTTTTAAAACCCCGATTTTGTATTGCTCCCGCCGAAATGCTCCGTCAAACCCGAACAAACAAGCTCCGTCTCTTTTTGTTAGCTCTAGCAGCTCGCAGGGTTTGTACACAAATACAATGCAAAATGTGAGCCAGCAAAGAGAGTAGTTCGGGTTTGACGTCAAATTTTAGAGCGATCCGAGTTTCATAAACAGCAATGGCAGCCCCCACGTGTACGCGATGAATGGAATTTCCCGTTAAGCGAGTGACTTTGAATGGTGCCCATCTCTTGCATAAAGGTCCAATGTTGGTCATATTTGCATGAAATTCTGTTTTAATGAGTAGGGATCAAAATCAAAGGTAAATGTATGATGGGGAATCTGTCCCTTTAATTTTTCCTCTGTAGCGTTGCTTCTTTGTCAAGAACAACTATATAACTATGTAGCATCATTTGAACATTGAAATAACGAAAAATGAAAACAATACTATGCTTACTACACTCGCATATATTGCCGATATAGAGGTCGGGGCATGTGCACCCGAATCCTTCCGCCGTCTCTGCACACGAGCCTCCATTCAGACAGGGTTGCTGCATGCACGCTGGAATTATATTTGAAGAGAGACACTATGCTAGTTAAGAATCCACAGTACACAGTTATTATTATTATTGGTATTTAAATACTCGTCGATACATGGTATACACTGACAGCGGTAGGAAATATAAATGCAGGGTGGCCCCAAAGATCGGAACGGGGTAGTTGCCATTATAACCAAACCACACACACACCTACACGCCCAAAACTAACTGTATTGGCATAAATGTTCATTGGAAGAAATATGCCAGCTGATGAGCCAGGGAAATAGGAGCAGTCCCGTTTCTCTGGATGGACGTTATCAGTTTGTGTCTTTATTTATTACGTCTATATTTACTATATGTTACATTCGTCACAGTAATACAATGGAGCGCAGCCTCACTTTTACCAGGTTTGCTGCATGCACACTATAGGATACAAACATTATATCATTATCATTATGACTATGTATGAATACATTATTGATAATAAAGGGGTAATTTAGTTTTGGTAGAGAGGGCGCTGCACATCGCAATTTCTTTGTGAGGTAAATAAAATCTGATTGTCGAATTTGAGAGAACGTGCAAATTTAATGGCAGAATAAACTTTATTTGGTCCAAATCGGCCCAGAAACGGCTGAAAAATCAATAAATTCATTTGGTCTTATAATTATTTGGGGCCCAAATAATTAACTGACTTTTTCAAAAAATTGAAAAAATGCTTCCACTTTCTCCAAAAGAAATGAGAGTTTTTTTTAAATAGTTGTTGATAATCTCTCTATAACATCATTATTTCAATAGAACATCACATGCATAATTGTATATGAAAAATGGTTAAAACCAATGCCCTTTTAGAAAGCACCCTCTTGTGTTTTAACGGCTCTTTTTGAATGATAACAGGCTGTTTACTTAGTCATTTCTAATTTTGTGAACTTTTAAAGCATGGTGAGTTATAACTGTTAGTTTATAATGTTACTGTCCAGATTTGATTATTGAAGACGAGCCTTTCCGAAACTAAACTACCCCTTTAGATATATGAATGTTCTAAGCTGTGAGGCTATTAAGTATCTAAACATTCTTAATATGCAGTCTGGGACAAAAGGCAGGTTGATTTGTATTAAATACATATCACTCTTATTTATGATCATCATGAATGCCTATAACATGACAATGAAGTTTATCACAACAGCCGTCAAAAATGCATTTAAATTGCTGTGTTATGTAAAGTGGCAGTATAGGTTTTGTAAGGCTGAACTTAATTAACCACACTTGGACAGTAACATTGTAAAACTAATAGTTATAACTCCACCATGCTTGAAAGGGATACTTAATTACAAACAACCAAGTAAAAAGCCCGTTATTATTCCAAAAGAGCGGTTAAAATAAGAGGGCGCTTTCTGAAAGGGCATTGGTTTCAATAATTTTTCATACAAAAATATGCATGTGATTTTTTGAATATTGAAACACGGATTTTATAGAGAGATCATCAAGAACTATTAAAAAAAACGATTTTGACATTTTTTTTAAAAACGTGCAAGCATTGTGTTAATTTTTTGAAAAATCATCTAATTATTTGTGCTCCCAATCGGATAAGATCAGACATATTTATTCATACTTCAGCCGTTTCCGGGCCGATTTCGATCAAATAAAGTTTATTCTGCCATTAAAATTACATGTTCTCTCACATTTGACACTCAGTTTTTAATTACCTCACCAAAAATGCGATGTGCAGCGCCCTCTCTACCAAAACTAAATTGCCCCTTAAGTAAAATCTACGAGTATTTAGGGTAACGCACATAAGAGGCCGAATTATTGGTATGTGAATAATATTGATAAATCAGTACGTTAATGCCTTTAATAAATGATGTAAGTAGTGTTAGGTATGCGAGGTTAAATTTCACGAACGTAAGATATCTCACCTGGATACGCGCAGTACAAATGTCTCTCATTTCCTAGAGCCTGCAGATGCAATATTGCGTCAAAAAGGGCATGATCGAGGGGGACAAGTTTAGGGAGCAGTTTCACCAGTGCACCTGTCTCGTTTCTAGCATGGGGGCAGCGGTCCTTGAGTTCGTTGCTGCATGTATTCACAGCCGATGACAAAGTTCCTTTGTATCCCGATGCATAGAATAAATCGATAATAAGGATGATGATTATTCCAGTGACCCAACAAATAATATCACTACTAATGCGACGTACCCACTGACATGCGATCCCGTACGAACGCCACGATTGGCCATTTCTAGCTGATCGTGGAACTTTTGGATACGATATGTTGCGGTGTTGCGAGTCGAGACGAAAGGTTTTGGTGCAATTTTGTCTGCTTGGATGCTACATGGTCACGATTGGTCAACATGAGGTAACACAATATGTCACAATCTAATATCCCATTCAGATACTATAATATACGTTCCGATATGATAGTCCCTAGTAAGTCCACGATTTCGTCTCAATTTGATACGATCATTACGATCGGGGTCCCCCATTTCGTACGATCGGGTTCGGACACCTTCCGATACTTTATCACGAACGTATGCGCGTTGTTGCAAGACAATATACACAGCCATGGACTTCAGTCATTCTTGAACAATTCTACAAAGTGAACAGACAGTAGAACCCACAATCATTGTTGTTCGAAATGATGATAACGTGACGTTTGCTGTACTGTATAATTGTATGTGCACATTATCGCCAGAAAGGAAGAAGACGAGCTGCGACCAGACCAGCCAAAACTCTACCTCAATAGACAAGAAGAGATGCAGGTAGGCGGTGCTGATACGACTATGGCGCACACAAGACAGGAGAGGAGACAACAGCTTGGTCAGTTTCCAGCATCCTAGACACCCAATTGAGGCCGGGAGATCCAGTTACATTCCAAAAATGTTAAGTTGCGCCACAGTAGTGTATACTTATCGTGAGAGCCTGTGCAGCCCCGAAATCTTTCCTTGTGAAACCTCTTCTGAAGTTATAGTCAGCAGGGCGGTACTCAGCTAACCCTTCTTCTGGATGACATCCCTGAAACCCGCAAGGTATTTGCATGTTTGCTGAAGAGGATCTTCTTTTTCATGAGGAACTCGATAATTTCTTCTTTTTAATTTTCAGTAAAATAAGTAACTGTTGCTCTTTCTCAGAGTCTTTGTTTTCTGGGTGGGGTGGTCTCATCTGCCTCCTCTGGTGCTGACTCCGGCTGGACGGGTTCAACCTCAGGGATGGGGTAGTCCGGGTCTTTTCCTTTTGCGTATATTACCATTTATTACCATTTGATGTCATCTCTCAAAGGCTTCACAATTACAAGGAAAAGAACGTTTACAGTGACGATGTGCTCGCTTTAAGTGTAGATCGCTGAATGCGGTGCATTTAATCTTGTCCGGTATATATACATGGGCGAACAATCTCTTAACAGATCGTGACCATCCGTGAAGAGCGTGACCTATCGTATATACTCGCATTTACTTGTATCTACTCGCATTTATTCGTATCAACTCGTATTTGTTCGTGAGTCATTCGTGGCGATCGTACCTAATCGCACGACAGTGGGAACGTCGCATAAATGATAATAATATTATTTATGATAATCAATGAGGAGAATATTTGTCCATTTATGTTTTGTCTAAACATTAAGAAAACCACAACCCACCCCTGAAACATCATGATGACTCAGTTGCTAACTGTGTCATTAAAGGGGTAGTTTAGTTTTGGTAAGGCTGAACTTTAGTAACCAAACCTGGACAATTACCTTAAAAACTAATAGTAATAACTCCACCATGCTCGAAAAGTATACAAACTTGCAAAATGACTAAGTAAAAAACATGTTATCATTCAA
>JAUELG010404495.1:0-13377 GCA_031471515.1 Dendraster excentricus | reverse complement strand
ACCGTACGATAGCCACGGCACCCGTGAGGGCGCTGCAAGATTTCACCTAAAAGTGGCATCGTACGGGCGCCGTAGCCCAAATCGGACCATTTGTGACCATGGCATTACCAGGCTATTTATGTTATTTAGACGTTAATTACGCTGCTGGAGAAAAAGATAATTGGTGGTGGAGGAAGAGTTTATTTCGGACATGTAGAATGGAGCATTGTCCCCTTCCGACTGGAGGGGTATCGATTTAACGAACAGACTCAGTACAAATAAACGCTGGTCATTCATACCCTAAGTATCGCTTCTAATTGTATCGAAATAACGGAAAGTGATCGAACGGGCTATTCAGGAAGAAGTCATCATCCTTTTGTTCTCCGTCGCCAGCTCAAGGGGTCCATTTCAAGAGAGAATAGGGCTATTGACATCAAAACCAGGGACCGGAACGCTCTAGCCAGCAGCTAGGAAAGCGCATGCATGGCCTGAGGTAATAATCCTCTCATCTAAATTCTTAATACCGCATCATCGCTCCTAGATATCAGCGACTTGCCCATTCTTTCATACATTCACCTACGATCGAATCAATGGGAAATGTTTTTATTTGGTGATTATATTCTCGTGTTTCCATTTGCAACGGTGACATTTGGATATTAATATTTTGAGCACATTTGACTAAATCTTTATCTAGAGGTAAAGTACTACGCCTTACACGCCACGGAGGAGGAGAGTCATGTTACCTACGGATTAAGAACTATCGACTTCCACGTTTTGTTGTTGTTTTTGTTCTTTGAAACGACAAACTCTTTCTCTTTCTCAGTCTATCTCTTATCCCGCATTCAACAGTAATATAGTTAACAGAGCCAAGAACATAAACAATTCATAGCCGCTGTTTAGTATCACCTGCCGTGGTCTGGGGTGGCTGTACGATTAGTTTCAATTTGCACCCACCATGCCAGGCATAGCTGATGTTGCGAGGATTTTTTAATTAGATGATGGTATACCTAACGTCACTTTGATGACGGAGATCACCGTTAAAGTACATCAAGCGTCGGGATGCTACACTGCGCGTCGCCATTTTGAACTAAGCTAGCTTGCGCGCACCGGCATAACACGGATTCACTGTGCAGTACGCACCGCGCGCAAGATGGCGCCGTGCGTCTGATTATACGGAGCCCAACCACCTTTAATTGCGGCATGTTGAGGGGGAGTGTGGACCCGTGTTGGGGTGTTTAGAGACCGGTGAACAAACATACATATCGATTTATGTATACGGCCAGCTGCTGCAACATCATGTATTGGACATCATCATGACTTCGTGCTACGTCCCACATTTCGAGAAAGAGGTATGTTCAACAGTTTGAATGTTACATGTTGACTCTGTGTTTCGTCCAACTTTTCGGAAAAGATGTATGTTCAACTGTTTGAATGGTGCATGTCGACTTTATGCTAAATCAACAACATTTCGGAAAATAAATAGCGTCATTATTATGAACTGAACATCTAGACTTTGCTTTACGTCCAACATTTTTTGGAAAAAAGAAGTAACTCCATATGCATGACTTTGTGCTAAGCCAACAATATTTTGGAAAATAAATAACTCCATTATTATAAATTAAGCATCTTTACTTAGTGCTCTGGCGTCCAAATCGTCGGTAAAAGAAGTAGCTCCAGTATCATGAAATGATACATATTGACTTTGTTCTAACATTAAGGGAAAATGGCTCCAGCATAACGTCCATCCTTTTGGAAAAAGAAGTTGCTCCGGCATCATGAAATGATACATGCTGACTTTGTGCTAGGTCACCGACATTTCGAAAAATTATTATGAACTGTAAATCTTCGTGCTACGTCCAACATTTTGAAAAAGAGGTAGCTCCAGCATCATGAAATAAAACATCTTAACTTTGTGCTAAATCAACTTTAAGGGGGAAAATAGGTCCAACATAATGAGTGATACATCCTGATTCCGTGTTGTGTATGCGTCCAACATGTCGGACAACAAAAAGAAGAGGAAAGTCCCTCGCAGGACACACAGCGTCTACCAGCGCGAACTCGACGGGATCATACAGGATCTCCGACATGGTATTGGTGATGGTGATGGTGATGGTGATGGTGGTGGTGGTGGTGGTCATCGTGGTGGTAGAGGTGGAGGTGGAACGAAAGCCTCACCCATCGCAAAAGATGCGACTGACAAGAAAAGGACGAAACAAGCGTCCCAAACAAATGTGAATCGAGTTAAAAGGCGTCCAGTTGCAATCCTTACCTCAGGACACAACCGAACACTTTCCACTGATGACTCACTCGGAACGAGTCTTAATGCTGATCAGCTCCACCAACTAGAGTCGAAGGCCTTTGCGGCGCTTCAGGTCATCCAGAATACTGTAGTTTCGATAGAGAGATTGCAAACCCTGGATGAAGATGAGAGTCGTGATGAACATGATGACAAAATGCGACCGGGGCGTCATTCGGGAAAAGAACCTGAAAGACCTCAAAGACTTCCCGACGAGGCTTCTGGTCGTAAAGACTTGGTTGAACGAAACATTCGCAATGTCAATCATGGAGGTGATTCAGGAAGTAAGAACGATCGTGTCAAGAAGTCAGCGTTTGACGTTGATTTGAGAAAAGCTCTTGAACAAGTTCGAAAAGAGTCCAAGGAGCATGATTATCATGTTAAGGTTCAGAATAATGGGATCAGAACTAAAAGAACGAAAAAACATGCTGATAGAGCAATGCATTCAAAAACACATGAATCCAAGTTAAACACGATAAAGCACGATCATGAGGTATCAAAAGAAAACCCCAAGCAACAAAGCCAACCAGTTGGTCATGTTTCTTCCAAAGCCGTATTTGATTGTCCGAAAAGGGTTCCCCAAGGCAGACCCAGACATCGCCTTCATATGACGCTTTCAAACAACTTATCGCCAATACATTCGTCCAACAGTACCCCGAAATTGTCACATAAGCAGCCTCATGCTCACTCGAAACAAAATGAACTCTTTTTAGCGAGCTTTGACTCAGAAGATGGAAGTGATGCTTTGGTCAGGTCAAGCACTTCAATCAACGTGGATGACCTCATTGACAAGAGCGATGACACACATGATATTGGTGATACAACAATGTCCAGAACGCAAAGTGTGGTGAGTGAAGAGACATGTGCTCCAGTTTCCGCGTCTAGGACGACCGGCGACGGTGTCGATGACGGTGGCGATGTCGTTGACGGTTATGGGAGGTCACGTCGGGTCGACTCTTGCACCCAGACCGACCTCCACCTCGTCGCTATGAAGCTGCTCGAGATCCATATGAACAAAGGAGTCGCTCAGGAAGAGCCCAAGCATCGCCCCGAGGCGAATGTCGGAGACGACTACAAAGCTTCCACAACAGCTGGTAAAGATTGTGATCACGATTCTGGTAACGCGACCAGCACGATAACGCAATGCTACACTAACGCGCATGACCTTGACACGAGTGTGAAGGACGGGAGTCTCAAGGACATTGGTGTCAAGGACATGAGCCCCAAGGACACGATCTCCGAGCAGTCCGAGGTTATCTCGGTCGAAGACTTCCAGAACCTGAAGGAGGTCAATGAGGGTTTGGAGCAGCAGCTCAAGGAGGCCATCGAGTTTGAGATGCAGGCGATGAGGGCGTACCTGAAGCTGGTGAAGCAACACAGGCATCTCAAGAGGAAGATGGAAGGTAACGTATCTTATAAACATTTAACTTAAGTTATGTAATAATCTTTGTTATAATGATGATGATGATGATGATGATGATGATTATGATGACATATCATTATAATGATGAATATGGTGGTCGTGTTGTTGTTGTTGCTGGTGGTGGTGATGATGATGACGATGGTGATGATGGAGGTGGTGGTGGTGGTGGTGGTGGTGGGGGTAATTGATGATGATGGTTATGATGATGATGATGATGATGATGATGATGGTATGATAATGAATTAAATTATGATGACGCTGTTGATGGTGGTGGTGGTAATCCAACACTTAATTTTATGGCGCAATGTACATGCTACAAAGATTTAAAGGCAAAGTAAAAATGTCAAGCTGTCTTTTATCTTCTTCTTAGATCACATATACAGCTACGCGAATGTCAATAATCTTATTAATAATTTTCTGTGTACTGTCTGAATGTGGAAACGCCTACTTAAAAAAAAGAATTGATATTTTCACTATCAACTATGAATACTTGTCTGTGTTTGCCTTGATCCATGTTGCATGCATGATTGCTGGGTACATTAACACCGTACCGTTAATTGCTCATCCCCGAACAAGATTCGCTGGTCGATGTTTTAGCAAGTAATCTAGAATGTGATCTGCATGAGACTCCCATGTCGTAATAGAGGACAAATATTGCAAAAGACATTCAATGTGAAACTGGGGACTTGCAGACATTGATGATGGACAAATGTTCATGGCGTTGCGTTGTAAACTCAACCTCGGATACGTCCGCTTTGTAGTAGTAAAAGTAGTACATTAATTTGCTATTATATACCATTACTAGTTTAATTATGAGAGTCATAATTACACAGTGCATTGATCGTATCTAAACACACTAAACGTTGCATAGGCTAATTTAGCCAGACAGGCAAACTGTAAACGCGTTTTTCTGTTATAATTATGATGCCCTTGTAACGTTTAGGTGGAGACTGCAAGCGGTGCCAGACACAGCCTTTGTGGAACAACCAACGTGTAAAGAGACTGACATTCCTGTCTAAGGCGTACATTTAAAAATTATACATATTGCAGTATAATACAAAAATAAAACCGTCCATTTCCGCCAAATCAAGGCACTCCAGGTATGCTAATCTGCTCACTTTTAGGCGATCTGTGGCGATGGACAGTAAAACGGACGGCTAACGGAGATAGTTTTATTCTTGGGACGGATTATCTGTGTTAAATGATGCCTATAGATGATCAGCCGCAAATCCGTCCGCTTACACCGTTAGCCTTATGCGTAGGAGGTTTAAATTACATGTAATGACGTATAGTACAGCATCGTCTAAAAGACAACACACACAGTAGACTGGAATTCACAAAGCAGGTTGTGTGTAAAATATACATTATTTCAGATAATTATAATAAAATAAAAGTGCATAGGAGATTTAAATTACATGTAATGATGCACAGCGTCGACTCCAGGCATCGACTGGACGACTACATATATTATAAGACTGACATTCACAAAGTTGCTTTTGTGTAGGCAAAAACGTGTTTCAGATAATTATGATAAAATAAAAATGCGTAGGAGATTTAAATTACATGACTGATGCACAGCGTCGACTCCAGGCATCGTCTGTACGACTACATACTGTGTAGGCTGAAATTCACAACGCAGGTTTTGTATAAAACGTGTTTCAGATAATTATAATTTAACAAAAAAATGCGTAGGAGGTTTTAATTACATGTTATGATGTACATCATCGACTATAGTCATCGACTGGACGATTACCTTAAAGGCTGAAATTCACAAAGCAGGTTTTGTGTAAAACGCGTTTCAAATAATAATATTGAAATAAAATAAATAATTGGAATAAGTGATGAAGATGTACCACTATCCCCGACTCTGTGGGTTGAAGAGTGTCAATCGATTGAGGTAAAAAAGACCTGCCATTATCATGGTTATTCATTATGTAGGTGATGATTTAGGAGGAAAACAAAAAAGCATCTATGATGTCTCGGCTCTGTGGCGTAGCCAGGGGAGGTGGCTTCTTGGATCGCCCCCACGTACGCCACGTCTATTATTTTTTGCTACTTGCATGATTGGTTGTTATTGGCTGTGTTTCATTTGATTTATTATTGATTTATTTTTTCGATTTATTTAGCTATTCATTTCTAAAAAAATATTTTCATTTATTTCTTTATTCATTTTTTTGTTTGTTTAGGGGGGGGGGGGGCATTTGAGTAACTAAAATCCGAGAGTTTTCGAGATCTTCGTCCCACCGCCCCCGCCCGGGGCCCTGATTAATGTGGGACCCCGGACCCTTACCTACAACAACTAACGCTTACGCCCTCCCAAGTTGCCCAAGTTGGAGCCCCCTCGCAGAACTTCTGGATACGCCTGTGTCTCCTCCTAACAACTTGTCATTTAATTCTATGCTTTACAATCATACAGTATTCTGTATTACAGCAAGGTGGGTTCGCTTTAATTTACACGCACCTTTAGGCAAATATTAAAATTAACGAGATCAAGTTAAAGAGAGAGTTGTAGACCCCACAATAATTACAAATGTTGTTTTGTTGTTGATATTTCAGCCATTTTCTGAACCGATTTATTTCAAGATTAATACAATTTATTTTGTCATTAAAATTGTATGTCTTTCGAATTTGACACTCAGTTTTCTATACTAAAACTCAGTCCGCCAATCAAAGTGTAAGCAAAGGTCAGCAGATATTTAGCTTTTGCGGCCTCAAAAGTCCCCTTCATGTTGTTCCTATGATATTAATCAACGCCGCGACGTAACTGTAATTTAATTTTGAATTAATTAGAATTCGATTTCTACATCATTTCGTCAAATTAGCGCCGTAAATCGCTGACACTAAAACTCAAACGAGCGATAGGCAAAATCTATAACATGATTGTTACAAATATGCATGTCGGTGCTTTTATATGTGAGAATTAAATGTAAAATAGATACAATATATGTCCGGGTAAAGAGCAACAATACACATTGCCAACATTTTTTACATAGTTGAAATGATCTACGCGATTTATTTCTTCAAATTAAATCATTAGGTGCAACTTTAAATCAAATTAAACTTAGAATCGGTTTTGAAACAACCTGAGGTGTATGAAAGAACCACTAAAAGGATGTAAGAATGCAAGTGAGTTTGACCGATTGAGATAAAGTTTCTTCTGTAGACAAACGAGTAACCTAGCGAAATGGAGTTGTGTTATGAGTGATTGTGATACGCTTTTGCTGCTGCTTGATATTGGTGATCAGTCTTCTCTTTAAAAATTGACCTATACTGATATTAAAAACGTTAGTAGTGATGTTTCCTTCGATTAAACATAACGCTTTGACAATAACCATAGGGTCTATCAGAAGCTTTATATTATTTTTTATTAGATAATTTAAATATATGATTAGCCTTAATGATTCTACCTTAAATTTGATATTTTCTTTTGTTATTATCTGTTTGAAATTTTGTACAGACATTCACATATCAACTGAGTTGACGCATGTAAACGGCGTTTCTAAATACTGTAGATAACCGAAACAGACTTTAATAATACTGTAATTATGACGGTTGTGAAAATGTATATAACAGCACTACAGTAAAATAGAGATTATATCAAACTTATTCCCTATGCGAATGTTACAAAATACAATCATAGTGCAGCATTCGGAATAGCATGCGAATCACGCTATGAGTTGTTTGGATTGACTGGATATCGCTTCTATCGAACTAACGAAATTATTGACACAAAATGTAATAACTCAGCACATCTCCAGTCCGCCAACGCTTTCATGATATCGAGGACTAAGTGGCGTAGCTACGGGGGGGGGGGTACCCAATATTTTGACAACCAAATGATGTACATAAGCCTACAAATATAGAGCACAGTCCTCTAAATGATATAAATACATGTAATGAGTGTATCGTAGTGGCGTAGCTACGGGGGGGGGGGGGGGGGGATGGAGGGGTGCCCCCAATATTTGTACCGTCCTTGAAAATAAATTTGACATATAACTGTACCCCAGTGGCATAGCTACGAGGGGTGGGGGGCTATTACGGGACCGGTTCCCCATAATAATTTATCACAAATAATATATATGGGGTACATTCTTTGGGGAAAATATGAACATACATAAGGAGTACCCCCAATTAAGTGTGCCCCAAATAAGCCCCCTCCATAATCCGTCCGCTGGCCTTTGGCTTAAAACAACCAAGTGTTACCCCTGACGTGCTTTTGTCAAGAGAACGGATTAAGGCAAACAGCAATATCATTTATGATCAGTTATAATATTGCGGAAGTAAATCTAAAGAGTTGAATATCTAAATTATAATAAATTTTGTACATATTTATTTGTTGTGAATGTGTACAAAGCACTGCTTTTTTTTCGTTGGTAATTTCATTTAAACACGGTAAAAAGACGTCAGTCAGCCAAATAGCTTTTTTTTGAGAGAGGATGTTATATCACATATTAAAAACAAATACAATGAGAAACATATATAATAAAGAAAAACACAACTACTGTATGAACTAGCTGCCACATGCACTCCTCGCTACCTTTCATTAAAAGTGCTACGGCGCCCCCTAGCGAACAAATAATGGCAGGCAACTTATTCCAGCGACCCTCAGAAAGTACGCAAGACCCGATTAATGAATGAATGAATGTTGTTTCTGTGAAGAGAAATCGATCATTGTCTGACGTGTTTTGTCACATTAATTCTATAATTGCGTCTCCTGTACCGATTATTAGCACACGCGCATTATGACACACACGATTACGATATTATCGTAAAAGAGTGTGTTTACCAGACTCTTGTTATCTTTGTCTGCATCAAGGTTGTCTCCAATAAATGGACGATCGACCGGTAAACAAGGACCGCAGAAGTTGCACACCGCCCCCTGTACGGTAAAGGAATCTAGTAACATCTTCTATTATTGTTCTTACTCTTGTATCTCTTTATGTACAGTGCTTAGAAACTTATGTAATAAGCGCTTTATGAAATAATGTTATTTATTATTATTGTTATTATTATTGCGCAAATGTATTCGTAATAGCAACAGATGTATGGAACAAGTTTCGTTTTTTTTTGTGGATAAATTTCCTTCCGTTTAAAAGAGATATTTACAATAAAGTGCTCGAATTCGTAATTACCCACTGATCG
The DNA here is from genome assembly GCA_031471515.1 of Dendraster excentricus. NCBI lineage: Eukaryota > Metazoa > Echinodermata > Echinoidea > Clypeasteroida > Dendrasteridae > Dendraster > Dendraster excentricus. The sequence continues at coordinate 4,537 of JAUELG010404495.1, read as the reverse complement.
CAGGAGATATAACATTGTGTACAAAGTTATCAACTCCTTAAAAAAAGTTACTTTATCCCTTCAAAGTTAGAAATCTGCATGTCAACAGGCCGGTTAATGCGTGTTGCTTCCCCGACGAACCGGACCCAGATTTACAAACCACACCAGCTTATGAATAAATCTATTTTAGATGATACATAGGTTTGGTAATCAATGCAAACGGTTCGTAGTCTTCAGTTCCGGACAGCTCGGTGAACATTACAATTTGACCTTATTTGGCCAGAGTATAGTAAACAGATCTCTTGCATACACGTTTAGTCCTAAAACCATTTAATTTAACTTAAAATGGGACTTCAGTAGTGGTTTTGTGTATCTGCTCCCTGCATGGAGACAAAAATATAATAACACAGTGCAATACTCTGAATTACCTATTGCGTACATTTAGTGTTGCTATGTTGGAAAATCCTCATGCAAGTTTTGGTTTGCTGCAAAACAGCTTAGGAAACACATATGCTGTGCATGTGTTAACGAACTATTATCTAAGTATGACTAGGACATTTTCCCTGGATTATGTTTCAATATTATTGGATGAGTTTAGATATCTTTTTAAGAAAATAAAACCTTTGACATGGAAATGAGGAAAGAAGATCAGACTTCGCCAGAAATCGAACGGATCGACCCAAAGCCTGTTATTTGCTAATTTGCATTTGTTTTTAACATATTTCTGGTCAGTCAACTTTGTGTTTGAATTCAAACTCAAATATTGATGCGACACTGTACATTCATTATTGATACATTAATGCGTTATCTGTCAAGACAGATGAAGTGCTCCATCACACTGAGGTAAATATATATTCATTCATCAGTATTCATTCTGTCAACTCTGTTCAGTTGAGAACAACACAATGAATGAAAGACGTGTTGCAAATAATAAACAACCTCTGTTTTGTTCACTGGCGTAACAGGTGCCTGTTCTCAGGAGTAGGGGGAGGGGTAGAGCAAAAAAAAAATCCCGATAACTAAGTCCAAATTGTTAATTTTCCCAGTGTATTGGTAGATTTTCCTGCTGGATTTTCCCGCTGAAATCCATCGGGGGGGGGGGGGGGGGGTGTGCCCCCGGCCCCCCCCCCCCCGGCTGTTACGCCACTGGTTTTGTCTCCCATGCAATGTGAGGTCGAAGCTCGGAAAATTATATTACGATCGACATTCTCGGTGCCGAAGGGATCAATGCGTCATACATGAAATAAATGACAACGTAATACGATTTGAGAGAGTGGGTGGTGCGCGTTCAATGGCGATATGTATCGACGTCGCGACGTGGCGTAGTGCATAGTTCCGATGCATCAAAAAGTTTCTTCTGACGTTTTCCCGACCTAGTAGCATTTATCAATTAATCAAATTCGACTAAATTGTATAACATCATAGTATGTACCTCCTATGTAAATATTTTTTTAACGTGTGATTTTTAAACTGTAAGGACGGTATTACGGTAATGTCATTAGTTCCTTACTTAATATTAGTCAAACTTGTTATCTTTACTTTGTTGTAAATAGTAATATATTGTTGATGCTAATTTAAGTATGAACTATAGAGTATTATTCAAAATCAACTGGAAATATGACGAATATAGCTGGAATCAGTGCTACACTATTACCGTTCTATAGCAACGTAGCCACTGGGCCCGGGGGGGGGGGGGGAATAAACAATCACAAAATTAAACATATGATTACGTATGCTTTAAAGAGACTTGTTAAATCGTCCAAATGGTCAAAATCCAATGTGAATTCTTGCAATTCCCCCTTTCTGCTTGTCATATTCATATAAGAAGTTTCGGTTTTTTTAATTTCACTTCCGTTAAAAAGATATTCACGATTAAAGTGTTCAAATGTCAAATTATCCTATGGATCGTCAGACCATGTGAAAAGTGAGTGTAATGAGTTAGGGGATGTCACTTTGTATTTTTGCTGGGTACTCGGTCATATAAAGTCCATTTGATTTGAAATTTTCACAAAACACCTGGCAATGGACATATCAGATAACAACAGAGTTACCAGGGTGGCGTTGTAGAAAGAGATACAATCGATTGTAATGTGTAAGTTACGATTGATCGTAAGTCAGACAATTTCAGCGTTTCAACCAATCAGATTCGCGCATGTTGACCACATGATCTAAGTATACGACTAATCGTAACTTACAATCGATTGTATCTCTTTCTGCAACGAGGCCTATACATTCCTTTAAAAGTAATGAAATACAAAGAGTGTGCCCCAAAATATTCACCCCTCAGTCAGTCAGTGATGTCGGACTATGAGAGAGGGAGAGAGAGAGAGGGGGTGAGAGTGGAGCGCAATAATGATCTCCCAATCGTTAATATTGCAAATATATTCCATGGAATTCAGTACTGCCTTTCTAATAACCCATCTGTAAAGTGTGGCATTGATTCAAGCTTTGGGCTTTAATTCCGGCGCGGTTCTATTCCGGTCTTGATAAATCGCATAACCAAATCTCTAATGACCTATCTGTAAAGTGTGGCATTGATCCAAGCTTTTGGCGCTAATTCCGGTGTGGTTCTATTCCTGTCTTTATAACTCGCATAACCAAATCTCTGGATTTATTGCAAGACACGGGATGCTACTTGTCTGTTTGTCGGGCGGTGATGCTAATTGCTATGGAATGTGGTCTCCCTGTCGAATGGCTCGGGATCTACACCAAGTTGCTATCATCCTTAAAGGGATAATTGAGTTCTTGTAAAGAGAGTACAGTTTGGTCAAACTGAATTTTAGTAACCAAAACCTTCATCATAACATATCAAACAAATAGTTATAACTCTACCATGCTAGAGAGAAATTCAAAATTACAAACGTCTAAGTAAAAAGCCTTTTATCATTCAAACAGAGCATTATCCTAAAGACCATCAAGCGTCGGGATGGTACACTGCAGGCCGCCATTTTGAACTAGGCTAGTTTGCGCGCACCGCATAACACGGATTCAATGTGTAGTACGCACCGCGCGCAAGATGGCGCCGTAACTCTAATATACGACGCTGAATCACCTTCAACGTACCTTAAACATCGTCGACCTGTTGTAGCATAATTATGTTGACACCCCGTGATAACAGACATGATCCTCTGCACGTAACGTGAGAGAACGTAACGTGACATTGCGGCCGTAGTAGTTCTACATCTACTCTAGATATACCGAAATCAATGGCCTGGTGTTGTTAGACTGATTGCGGGCGCTAACCATCTGAGGGGGGGGGGGGCGAATTTTGTTTGTACATGACCCCTATGATTTTGTTTATATTGGTAAGAATAATTGGGAAGGGGCACCCCCCCCCCAATGTTGTTACGCTAATGACCCTTTTTTTTTGTACACCTTTTCACACTTTTTGTTTATTAGTTTGGCGATATATTGTCGCATCCCTATAATGTAAAGACAGAATACAAACATGTACTGAACCTTAAGTCCAGGGGTTCTGTTCTGCTAACCTTGTTCACTAGAACTGCACGCTATAAGGTCGACTCTATATACATTGGCTAATGCGTTACTCGATGATTATTTTATAATATTATTTTATCGATGTATAGAAAAGCTACCCTTGACCAATATCGCCCCGCGAATATAAAGTTACGATTAAAACGCACTTAACGCGACAAGTCCTGTCTGAAGTCTCTCTTCCCGACTACTATCACATTTCAATAATTACACGTATTGCCTAACCCTGTTTCTCATGGTTGTCATGGTGATAACCTTTTCCCGTGGATATCCTGTGGTGGGGCGTCGATTGTCTTTGCCGGTACCACAGGAATAAGTGTCCACCCAGTGACAGTTGGCAGTGACGTCATTCAGACAGATTTTAAAATCCTGATTTTGTCCGTGTTTCGAGCCTTCATACAGACGGAGACACACACACACTGACACACTCGACTACAAACATACAGACATACGCAACATGCATAAGGACATCAAAGGAACATAAATCTACATAATACTATGTTCACTTGCCTCATTTATGACGTCACATCAACGCCTTTGACGTCACTCAAACAACATAACCGGTTTTTTGTGTGTGTTTATGCAATAAAATGAACTTGAATTTTATCTAAATTGAACTGATCTGCCACAAAACATTGATTTCACTCGTGACACACACATGTACACACACATAAACCCAACATTGACGGAGTGATTTTGACAGATATCCCTTGTTTTAGTTTGTCCCGGACACCTGGACAATAATCCCTGACATACCGGTGTCGGACACGTGGGGACATTAGACGAATTAGTTTGCTCACACCAGCAGCTAGCACAGAGGGAGTTGTTGTTTTTCTGCTTCTTCTTGTTGTTTCGGTTGTTATGTGCTTTCTTTCAAATTGAAGAGGAAGTGGTACTGATGACGTCAGTATGAAAGGTTGGTAGGGTGCGTAATAGATTTAAAGAGAATTATACTTCTTTGCTAACAGCTTATTTTATTCGTAAGTCTTAAAGGTGGAGGGAAATCCAGGCAATAATTCAGATTGATAGCTTTGAATATGTGTTTATATTGATATACCACACT
>JAUELG010404274.1:0-10430 GCA_031471515.1 Dendraster excentricus | reverse complement strand
GAGTTCAATGATTTAGTGAATGACACGTTGCATGTTTGCTCATTCCTCGGCCATAAAGTTCATTTCACTTGACATTTTCACACAACATCTAGTGGATATTTGAGATTACAACAACATACCTTGGATCAACCACTCAAAATGTGCTGCACATGTCGACAATGTTACTAAATCCGCTTCATATAAAATACATTATAGTCACCTTCACAGTTTAAAGGGATAGTTTAGTTCTGGTAAAGAGAGTACAGTTTTGGTCAAACTGAATTTTAGTATCCCAAACCTGCATCATTACACAATAAAATAATAGTAATAAATCTTCCATGCTTGAAAGGAATTCAAAATTACAAACGGCTAAAGTAAAAAAGCCTTTTATCATTCAAACAGAGCCGTTCAAATTCATGATAGCGCTCTCTAAAACCTCATTGGTTTAATCCATTTAAACTAAAATACTGTGCATGTGAAGGATCGTAAAAATAGTGATAAGATAGAGAGATAACCAACAACTATTAAAGAAAAACTTATTTTTAAAAATTGTGTAAAAAGTGAGCATTTAATTGTTTTTCTAACCAGCGGTTTGTTCAAAATTCTCTTATATTTAAGGGGCCTCACATTTATTACAAATAGTTACATTTAAGGATACTTTAGCCGTTTCTGAACCGATTTTTATTCAGTCGCTATAATATTTTTTTTTCTTCAGATTCTACACTCGGTTTTTTGTTACCTCAGAAAATAAATATTATGTGTTGTGCCCTCTCAACCAAAACTCAACTTTTCCTTTAATAATTGAGATTGTTTGCATCGCCTACATGATGTATAATTATGCTGATAAGCAGGAAATTGATTTTTAAACGAGACGCCCAAACTTGAGCTCCTTTAATCCCATATACGTATAATAAATTCAAATATATTTATTTGGTCGTTTTCCTGAACATAGGGATAAGAGTTGTCACTTATCTTCAAAATAAATTCTCATCTTGACGGAAACTTGAGCTCAACTAATGCCGCATTGATATTTTGTTATTAATTTGTCATAATTATTCATAGCTGTAAAGACGAAGGATTGGGAACATGGTTCAAGGCCTTTCAGTTTTATTTCATTGTCAACAAAATGATACATATATTTAATGAATACGTCACAACACTTGGTAAGATATAATATAACGTGTGGTTTGCGGTTGCACCATGTGAGAGAGGAGGGATTGCATGGCGAGTCCTAAAATGGACTGATGTATTATTTCTAGGAGAGTCGTAAATATCTAAAAGGACTGTGGGTGGAAGTCCTAGAAAGAATGAAGCCAAATCCAGTTAAATGCACAGCAATGCAGTTCACCTTATTTCGTAATCCACCACCCCCTCTACAGCTAACACTCAGTGAAGTCCAGTTAGAAGTGGTCTCCTCCATGAAACTTCTGGGCGTCATCAAACAGAACGATCTTTGTTGGAATGAACATGTTGATCGTCTTATCACAAATGCCTCAAGACGACTATCCTCACAAAGCTGAAACGAAATGGTGTACCAAAACCTGACCTCGTCACAGTGTACAAGATGTACATATTACCCATGCTTGAATATGGTGCACCAGTCTGGGCCTCCAGCATCACACAAGAACAGGATACATGCTTGGAACGCGTTCAGAAGAGGGCTCTTCGCATGATCGCCTACTCAGATTTGCTGTCATATGATCAACTGTGTATAACATTTCAAGTTGACATCATCACCAGATTTGCCAAATCCTTACTCGATTCCCATCGCCATCGCCACTTCGTGCCTGAACACTTCTGGTAGAGCTCTTCGTAACTCTAATCACTTGAAGTTGAATGTACCCCAAACTCGAACACAATGATACAAAACGTCCACTATACCTTCTATGATTCAAACAATAAATCGCAACTTGTAATACATTAAACACTGCTTGCAACTCGTTTCTCTATATCGATTTTATTTCCTCTACCATGTAGTTCCATCTATTATTCTCTACCTTTGTATTATTGAATAGACTTTTATTATACATAATTGACTAGTTGAAGTAATTAATTTGTCGTAAGTTAGTATAGCTGTTTGTTAATAATCTTATTATTCATACTTGATGGACATTACCGCATTTATTGCTTGCTGTATCATTTCATTTAGTGTAATGTATATGAACTCATTCATGTAAACTAAACTGTTTTAGTCCTTTGACTTATTATACAGTCTTATACACCGTAATACAAACAAATAAATACATAGAAAGGACTTTTGGAGTAGTTTCGTAAAGGACTATTGGAGTAGGTTTGATAAAGGACTGTTGGAGTAGTCCTGAAAAGGAATGTATGAGTAGTTCTATAAATAACTGTTGGAGTCGTCCTGATAAGGACAATTGGTATTCTTTCTAGGAGAGTCCTAAAAATGACAGTTGGTAGTCGTAGAAAGGAATGATGATAGTGCTAGAAAGGAATGTTAGAGGAGTCCTGAATAGGACTGTTGGTATTATTGTTGCGGTCTTTCAAACGGCGATTCACTTTCCGTTAAAGTAGGGCGGACAAGGCCAATAGAGGGCGACATGTGTGTGTGGAACATTGCACAAAAGGCTCGATCTGGGATCAGACTGGTATAGTGTTCTAGTAATAAAGTACGTGTGCATGTATTGCAGTAGTAGGCCCGAACTTCGACACTTGTCTCGTATTACGGCGGAATCTTCGGAAATGTTACATTCGTGTGTTCGGAACTAGGTTAAAACGAACGTGCCGCTAAATGCTATTACACTGATGTTAATGGACCTCCCGCGAGAACGAGCTAACGCACGCGTAGCCCTCGATTGGCCTACCGCCCCACTTTGAACAAATGATTTAACGATGAATACATATTTATACATACATGTGTATCATACGAGCTTTTTATGAAACCGCATTTTACGACCAATAATGTAAGAAGTTCAATTTTCATATTACCATAGGCACGTGTAGAAAGTTGGGCAAAAACAAACCTTGTTTCCCCGAAAGATGAAAAGGTGGAGTTAGCGCATTTTGTTTGAAAGCTCTTCAATTATTTTATATTGTAAAGTACTGTATGTTCCATGAGTGGTGATTTCACGTCACGAAAATTTTTAAATCATGACTTAATATCTGGTTATAGGATAGCGTTATATAAAATGCATGTAATGAATTCTAAGTCAGATTTGTGGATTTACTAAATACTTGTATTTACTAATGTTTAATCAGTTCAGATTTGCAACAAATATATTTCAGCGATGTGATGTTGGTGGACGTTCCTTGCATTTGTCAGGTGGATCTGTTTCGTACAGCAGATGCACGATGTCATACTCTAAACGAGTTGCGCACGGTATATTCGCAATGCAGCTCGGGATTTGGCTGTGTGCACAATTATACTCATGAAGTAAGTCATTGTCGAAACTGTCTCATTGTGTTTAGCATCTTTGCAAACAATAATATCATCGGTGATCACGATGAAATGTAACTTACTGTACATTTGTTTTTCGTTATTCATTTTTGATAAGTTTAGTATTAAATTGAAGTCATATTAATTATTGTGAAACTTAATCTGTACCGATAGTACATAAAAACCAACGTATAATATTATACTTTTGCTCACAGTACACGTTTGAGTGTGGTGACAAAAAAAGTAGGGCAATGCTGTAGTTATTTGCGCTCATTGACACTTTCTGTATTCCCATTAGGCTTATTAAACACGTATAAATCACTATATTACATAACAACAATCCATTCACAGACAAAACGCATACAGACGAAACAAAATCGGGTTTCATATGTTTATTATGCGGCGGAACGAAGATTTGGAAATATGAAGAAAAAAAAGCGAATAAGCATTTGAAAGACAACTCTCTAGTGCGTAATTAATACATGCATTTCAAACACAAGCGAATGCAAACTTTACTACTAATTGGCAAACTAGAAATTGTTTAAATTTTTTCAAAGGTTCGAATATTATGAGCAAGATGGCTCTTAACAGTAGACGCGCAGTTTCTTTTGCCTTGTTTTATACATTTATCATTCCATAATAGACTTGTTTAGTCGTATTTAGAAGCAGTTTTTCTTTAAATAGCGCAAGGCTAGTGTATCTGGAAAAAGAAACTTTAGGATCAGAATATGTGTTTTAATATTAAGACGAGGACGAATGTAACATTGATTTATCGGAACAAAACAAAAATGGTTGTCAGTGAAACCATACGTTCTTAACTAAGGCCTGTTCAAATATCACCAGGAAGAATAAATGGAAGTCCAACAAATGGAACGTTTGCCACATTAAAGGTAGTTCAGATCCGACAAATCAGATCAGGGAATATTGTTCGCTATACATACATGTTGTGGAGATTTTTAGAATATCGAAGGTAATAACCCCTAGACTACGGCTGCAAGGTGTATTGCGTACTCGTTCTATATTAATAGGGATCTCAGAATAACGTAAGGTAAATGGTATACAAATGAACCACATACTAAGTCATAATTCGAAATCAATAACTATTTTACGTACATTACAAGCACGGTATATTCAAGCAGCTGCTTTGTAAAAATATGTGTCGCACTTTCATTGTTTAGTTTCCTTGAACCAAACTGACATCAAATAAAAAAAAAAACATATAGTGTTGTTCCATGGCAACATCAATACTAATGTAAAAATACAGGTGCTTATTCCAACATATATGAACAATACATAGACACACAATCATAAAATAAAATATCCTCCCAACGTTTAGCCAGCGGTTCGCAATGTCTTTCTTTATATTAAAGACGTGTGCTGACTTTGGTTGATCTATATTAATGTATACATCAAATATCTGTTATTAACTATTCGATGTACATTTTTTTGTAATATATTTTTATTTTATTGTTGTACTACCTGCTAAGATCCACCCCTAAAAAAAATCTCTATTGACTTCTCTGACATCTCATTATCATTCAACCATCGATCAGCTACAATAAGGATGAACACAATATAATGTTCTCACCCACTCAGAACATGTATTTAATTCCAATAGCATGGAATGTTTTTAATGAAACGCTTCGTTTCATGCTGAGTGGGCATTGTATAACGGTGGTCAGTTGACCAAATGTAATAATAATAATTTCGATGTATATAGCGCCTAATGTGATTGATAATCATCTCTAAGCGCTTTACAATATTATAACCCAGTATCTTTTGTTCATCTTGCTGACTGATGATGGAATAATATCATGACATCAGATATGTCAACAGGATATGGCAGTTTTGTATAGGGGTGAAGTTTAGCAGGTAGAACAAAGTAATCGAATGCATGATATACAACATATGATAAAAATGTACATCAAATAGTCAACAGATTCATTATACTTATATATGACTACAAAAAATAATGCACTGCACTTACACACTGATACACTTCAAAACAAACAAAATATGCGCATACAAATTGATGCACTTAGAAACAAAGACAAACACACACACACGCATACGCACAAACAGAAAACACACACACACGCACACACTTAATAGGCTGACAAACAGCAAGTAGTCCAATGCAATGCGTAGTTGCGAAGTGCATTTCGCCTGTGCGCGCAGGACTGGTTATCAAACGAATCCAGTCCGCACGGCTTCTTCACTAATCAACTTGGACAAGTCGTATAAAATGCGCGTTCGGACTACATCGCTCCTCACTCCACGGAAAAAAAAGGCCCAATACACTAAAAGTGGCATCGCTCTCGACTTTTCACCCGTTTTCGCAGCATCTGAACCGCGCTGGTGGTACTTGGTATCGTCGATTTGTTGACTCTGGGTAGCGACACAAAACATATTGTGCTACCAACGGTATAAATCACAACCTAGATTAGCTGGGAGAACTCGTGGAGTTCCATATCGAAGGTGTTGGTTTGCAAACTGGTTGATTCTTTGCGACTCTCCACCCGATGGTGCAGCTAAACTTCGGGTGAAGACGAGTGAATACAGAGTTGGAAAGTGGAGAGTTTGAGCCGGACCCGGGGAGACCATCTAGAAGTCCTCTTCAAGAGTGTACTGTTCCAGAGGTAAGCAAACCCTTTAAACCTGTATATTTTATTAAATAATACAAAAAAGGCGATATATGTTGCGCATGTCATCAACATTTCTACTAACGGGGGCTATCTATCTTTTGTTGTGTTTTTTTTTTTCTCTTTCGTCATATTTATGTTCGATTTTTCTTCCAACTCTATTTACCAAGTCATACTTTGATCTCGCTCATTGTTTAAATATGTGTGTGATCATTTTTCGCTTCCTTTAAAGCAAACTCAAAACAAATTTTTGTTTTGTATGATATCATTAAATGTATTCGTCGTACTTCAGTGGTTGATGACGTCAGTTGGTTAATTACGTCAGTGGTCCAAACGCAATATTAAAAAAAAACGTACAGCGAACAAAAATGAAGTAATAGAGCAAAACGTACAACTGTTACGCTCTTAGAAATATTGGGTAAAGCTTGGACTCATAAGTGCCCCCATAATCGGGTAAACCAAAATTGGGCATTTCTTTGCCCAACTGCATAATATTTTGCCCAATTACTGGTAATTCTGACCCAGTTACTGTTCATTTCGGGTAAGACTTACCAATAATTGGGCAGACTATTATACAGTTGGGCAAATAAATGCCCAGTTTTGGTTTACCCATCCATGAGGGTACTAATGAGTCAAAGCTTTACCAATTTTTTTTTAAGAGTGTACAAACGATTTACTTACAACAATAACAGAATATTGTTAACCAGTTATTATACTGAAATGTATGAAATAATAATCATAGCAATACAAGCATTATGGGTCTGCTAAATCAAACAAAAAATAATGGTTATTATGCACGGGCATCAACACTTAAGTACAGATAATACTTATTCATCAGTGGGAGGGGGTGCTTGGATAGATCGTCCCCCTTGATGAATGGGCATCAATAAAGATCACGCGCCCATTGTATTGTCTATTGAACATCGGTTCGTGGCGCTTTTCGATTCAGTCAAAAGCAGGACGGTTCTTAAATTTGGCACATCATGCCACATCAAGACTGGCGCAGACAGAGCCGACTCGACTCGATCGGAGTGGTTTTTAGTCAGACTAATTTGTCCGTTTTGCTCAGTCGGAGCCTCTTAACATGTTGAATCGGCATCGAATGACCTTTGACCTATTGACATTCAAACACTTTACAAATGTCACATTTTACTTCAAAATGATTTATCAAAACGATGCTAAGTTTTTTATATTTTATAATATTTATATTGTTCAAATTTAGATTATGTTGAAACAGTTTGCCCTATATATCAGGGAAATTGTTAGTTCGCTGTAATGTGAACAGACATGCACTAGGATACATTACAGTGCAAGTAGAACAACGAACTCGGATGTTCATAGCTCATAAATCCACAATTTGAAACCCCCAAAATGTTTCAATTGGTTTATTGTTAAGCTTGGGAGAATAATGAGATTTTTATACATTTTGATCGCGCTTCGCTGCACCGAACGCGACCGTATTATTCAAAGTCATGCAAAACCTCCCGCCTCCAAGTTTGCCATTGTTGTGTTAAAATGAATATGAACAACAGTTTGTTTGTTGATTGTAAGGCTGCCTCCAGAAACCATACTGTTCTTTTTCTTTGGAAGGTTATTATTATTTCTCGTTAAATTTTATCGCAGAGGCTTTCTTGTAGCTCTACAAATCACAATCCTAACCAATTGCTACTAATATTACTTCAAGGGTGCTTATAACGATTGACCAAGTACCATCACTGCGTCAATTAGCTCGAATGTTGTTTACTAGACGTATTAAACCAAGGTTATAAAGTGTACGTGAGTACACTATTAAATGAGATTATATGAAGGGGAAACCTACAATGACATGTCTAATGATCTGTTGTAACACGCAGCATCGCTGACTGAATTTGTTATACACAGGCGTAGGATTTGAGGGTGGGGGAGAGGGAGGGGGATGGGGAGGGAGGGGGGGGGACGGGGGTCGGAGGCCTATTTTAAAAGTGATCATATTCGGGCAACATGCATCCGAATCTCGGACAAATCATTTGTGCAAATCCATGTCACATTTTAGCAAAATAATGTCACATCGGGGGTTAAGTTATGCAATATTTGAGCAATACAATTGTACATTTCGGCAAAATCATTTCATATTCGGGCAAAAAAAAAAGTTACACTTTGGCACTTTTATATCAGGTTTGGCCATAACCGTCTCACTGTGGACTAAACAATTGAAAATATGTTTTTTCCGGGCATTACAGAGACGAGGACTATTTATGTGTTTGGTTGCTTGAGCTGTTAAAAGTTATAGGGGACCACCGGGAAAATAACAACACAATATTAAATGTTTTGGTACTGTGTTGTGATATCAAATTGACCCCAAACATTTTGCAAAGGGTTGTGTAATTAAGAAACAGAACAAATACATTTCCATGACTTACGGAACCACTGCTAATTCTATGTTCCCGGTTTTCGAGTGCGCCAGTGCTATTCACGCGTACGCTTATAAGTGCTGCAATGTAATACAGGGCTGTTTTATTGCTTCACACACGCAGTAGTCTGCACATTCAGACCGCATGAACACATGCTTAAAAATGGTGATGCATTTTCCAATTAAACATATTTTTTTCTAAAAACATATTTTTATGAATTAGTTGATGGAATAGAATGCTAAAGACGTTAACTTTCTATAATCAGAATATTAGTTGTGTGTGGTGGTACCCTTTAAAAACGCAGTAAATATACCTAAGTCCACTTGAAAAGAACGTGCCAGCCCCACGCACATGCTACATTTTTATTAATAAACTATTTTATTCGAGGTAAAACGAAAAACCCATACAAATACTGTACATCGCACGCAATGTTGAAAGTAGTGATACCTTTCCAAAGATTTCGCGGCCACACAATAGGAAATTTTGGGTCATAAAAGGCGCAACAGGCACTTAAACTATCTTGTCAATGAAAACAATAAAAGCTGCTTTCTTCGCCTAACGATCCATATATTGAATCTGATTGCGTAATTTTTCCCCTACAATGTGGATTTCTAGATGGCTACCCAGCTAGCCACCTGACGTCGGGCCGATGTCATAAGTTGTTGGCCGGATGTCGGTACATCGCGGTTGGCTGGAGGTTAATTAAAATGTCCACCAGCCCCTAATCGTCAACATGTAATTTTGTGATATATTGGCATAACGTCAATTTCCGACAATTGCCCAACATCATTTAATTGGGCGATTGTCGGAAATTGACGTTATGCCAATATATCACAAAATGACGTAGTGAGGATGTTGGGCTGGCGGACATTTTAACCTCGAGCCAACCGTGATATACCGACATCCGGCCAACAACTTATGATATCGGCCCGACGTGAGGTGGCTAGCTGGGTACGTACCGTTTAAATATACTACTATACAGTTGTTAACTGGTGCACGGAATGTTACACGTAGCGTCCGAGATGTTTAAATGCTATTGAGGGAAAAGTAAGTCCAGAGACCTAGTCGATGGACTTTCTTTCGTCACGAAATGGCATTTAAATCCCGAAAGGAACAGTCCATGATTTTCCCGACAGCAAAGTCAACAACTGCTTTATCATCTGACTGCCATGTAACGTCAGTGCCATGTTATATCCCAACATATTTATGACAGCTGATGTACTGTATTTACTAAGTCAGGTGATAAATCGTTATGTTTATGCTTGTGTAAAGTGGAGTTGACGCCTTTTGAACATAAGCTCTTCATACATCACACATATTGTTTCCGCCTCAAATATTATGTACCAATGTGGGTACGTATTATTCATATTAGCTTCCGCTATCAATCCGCGCATCGTGTTTTATAATCGGTGAATTCATGATATTTCACTTGCACCAACCTGAATCATGGAAACATTGTGTGGGTTCGATTTATAAGAAGACTGAAGAATATCAATTAACTCTCATTTAGTAATAAACATGGGCGTCGATACTTACGTAATACCTATTCATCAGGGGAGGGACAAATGAATAGATCATTCTCTGATAGATGGGTATCAATGGAAGACCGACACCCATGGAAATATATATGGTGTTGAAACTGTTTTTTTTTTTTTTTTTTTTTTTTTTTTTTGGGGGGGGGGGGTTAAATACTTGTTTTATCGTTAGTCATATTTTTGCCTCAAGTATTACAATATTCGTTGTATATTAGATTTTATTATGTTGCACTTGTGAAAATGAAGCGCACTACTGTATCTATATAGCAGAGAATAATTTAACATAACATTAATAATTGACGAACAAAATGAACTGTTACCTTCCATAATAAACATGATAAAGGTTTCGAGTTCCTCTTGGGAAAAGCGCCATGCACTTAGGGTACTCATTACTGTTTTTTAAGTGAGAAATAATATTGTTGTGTCCGTTTAAAACCATTGTACATGTTTTGTTTCGTGCTACTGCAAACATACATGCAAAATAATA
>JAUELG010404273.1:6662-19998 GCA_031471515.1 Dendraster excentricus | reverse complement strand
TAATTGTTTAATGATATACGATACGTTGTTAATATTGTACATGGAAGTCGAGTGTCCGTTTCGGCTTGTTTTCCAACGGATACAACGCGTCCGTTGACATGATTTGTTTAAGAGTATTTCATAATTGTCATAATAATAATGATAATGAGGCTTGTATTTAAGAAAAACTTCCCCGTCCAGAAAGACCATTGTATCTTAATTTCACATGAAAGTTTTAAGGGATATAGCTTCTTTGTTAGCATATACAGAGAGGGATGAATTGTTGGTATACTCTGTATGTTTGACTTGTATGTCATCAAAGTATTGTGAGTGTCGTATACAGCCTAGGTTTCAATCCTAGCAGGATCTTCGCCAGGGCAAAGAATGACAATTACTACAAACAAACTAAACAAACAACAAACATAAATTGTTGAAATATTGAAACATGTACGAATGGGGAGGGGGCGGGAGGAAAAAGAGAGGCGGATACACAATACACTGAAAGCAGCTGTAAAATGTTGAGTGTAAGGACCGACTCAAAATATTGTGTGAAGTTTTTTCGATGAATAGGTATTATACCTGGCAGAGTGAGGACCATAAAATACACGTCAATCATAGATATCTGTATAATGTCATGGAAGCTAGAAAAACTCAAACCTGTGCCATATAACTGTATCTATAATGAACTAAAACAATGTATGAGGTAACTCGAACATTTCGAAGTAGGTTTTATGGATTTCAACAATGCTGTTAGATTCCTTTAAAGTATTGCGCATACGCATTCCATCCTCTTTGTGTACATTCAAGTTCAAATGGAAGTTCAAATTCAGGTTCAAATTCAAGTTCAAGTTCAAGTTTATTCCGATAGAAGGAAATCGGAGCCACATGCTCTTGTTAAAGATAATATGCCTCTCATATGTAGCAGTCACACCGCCAAACCGAATCCAAACCGACTCGAAACCGAATAATTCGTGGGACATATCGGGGAAATTAGTTTCGGAATCGTCGGTATCTTTTGTTGTGACTGTTTACCCCAGTTCGGGCTCTTGTCGATGCCCAATTTAAAAAAGTTCGGCCTCGTTTCGGTTTGGATTCGGTTTGCATTTTATATATCAAAGTAGCTGAAATGTCTGTCAGGTAACGTTTGCTTATTCTTTTCTCAGTCAGTCACCTAATTATTGAAATCTCTAAATGTAGGGGCCTTACAAAGTGACACAATACAACAACTCTAAATAAGGTTTGTAAATGTGGATCAAGACCCAGTTTGGATAGAGAATTATTAAACCAAATGTGAAATGTGTGTAAACAAAAAAGCACTTTACTCGTCACAAATCATGCAATTAATTTTAAAAAGCCATCTGTCCGTGCGGGAGAAAGATCCCCCCCCCCCCACCCAAAAAAAGGCAACAAACAAACAAGCAAACAAAGCACACAAACAAACTTACAAACAAAACAATTGGTATGTGAGTGGGGTAGGCTTTATACAAATCAAGTTTGTTGTTTGATGCACGCACCTCCTCGCACTGACCCTTCATCATGTCCATAGGCTACTCCCCTGATGTAACAGATGATCATGATGATGTATGATCACGTTTAGTTGAAGGACAACCAGGTGGTCCATAAGCTACGTAATTTTAACTAGAAACCAGTTGGAACTCCCAAGTTGCCCTCGATCTCGATCGTTTCTAGGCTAATGACACCATGTTAATGAAAAGGAAGTTTTTATTATTCAAAATAAATCCGGTATTGAAATGCTTGTATGTCGTATGATTTATGTCGGTTTGGCACGTCTCTCCGATTACATACAAACATACATTTCCAGTAGATTACACAATTTTGGCATAAATGTGACCTTCTACAGCAAAACCCGACACTTGTCAGTAAAAATTCAGAATGTAACGAACTGACCCAATGAACATATACAATGAATATATCGAAAATAGTGCAGAGTACGAACTGATCAAGATTGATTGAACTAAAATCTAAAACTCGTTTAGTAATACATGTAATTATAAACACAATCACGAACGACATAACAACTAACTATTGAAGGAATCTACGTTTGTGTTGAATATTGTATAAACATCTCAAAATGAGTGAATTTGAAGTGTAATTAAGCAATTAAATTTTTAACGGAATTATGAAGCATACAGTGCTGCAGAACTGTAAGTTTGAATATCGTATCATAAATACAAAAAGTAGGTTTCTCAAAACAATAAAAAAGATGACATTAACTAAATACCTGTTTAATACTTCAAACTCTGATAATCTATTCGAACGTTGACTTTATCGTAACACTAGAGAATACCTTCATATCATTATTTGATTGTTTATGTATATTCTTGTTTGCAAATCACAAGTTGTCCATTTTGTTAGCTATTCTAGTTCAATGTCAATGATTTTTTTCCATTGGTGTATTTGTTTTGCAACAATACTCTGATTTCATAGACAGAGAATTGTCGAAACAAGACAGCTTAAAATACTTATTTATATAGCATAAATAGCCGAATAAACATACTAATTATATAAATTTAACGCAAAAAAGGACAACAACAAGAAACTTTTCCCTAACAACTGCTCATAATTTCATAACCAATATTTTTTTCTGGTGAAAGAGCAATTGTGCTAAATGTTTTGATCATGGTTTGTGAAACAATGCTGTTTAATATTCCATCAATTTTGCTTCTTGTATGGCACTAGTAAATGCTTTAATTGCAATTGTAGAGCAGTGTATTTCAAATGTTCCAATACTCACTATTCTGTAATGATGATCATGTAAAAAAATATATGTAATGTGTGGTCACTGCACCATTAATTAATGGTTATCGCGTTTTTTTTTTCTTACTGCCATAGGGATATTTTGACAAAACGAAATCTTTAAATAATTGTCGGTTATTAAATGACATAATTGTTTTAGAGGCAGTTGCTTCTAGTATTCAGGTTTGTTTGTTTCTTAAACAAACGTTAGCTTGAATAGTTGTATCGTATTTACATTTAAATGTAAATGAAAATCTTTACACCAAATACTTTCAATTAATTGTAAATGATCAAAGATGCAGCTGAATATTTCAGATTGACAATACATTTTACACAAAACATTCAAAGCCTGAATTTGATTGACGTCGTAAAGACATAATTCTGCAATTAATATTTCATAACACAATAATAATACAATTGTCAATTATATACTACTATTAATCTTGATGAAAAACAAAAAAGACACAAGTATGTAGCAAGTATATTCTGTTGACTATTTAACAGTTTTGTAGCCCGTTTACCAAAATGGCGGTTAATGCATAAACAAGGATAATTATACACACAAAATAATTGCACAAAAGAAACAAGACATGTCTTATGCTGCACCGAACAACTTGTTCACTCATAACTTTTGATCACCCAAACACATAAAAAACAACCTTCATACTCAACAGATATATTCTTCTAACCTTTCTGGGCTTCAGCGTTGGTGGGGTAATGCCACATATATTACCTCTGTGATTTTGCTCATATAAATGCAACATTAACGTATATAATTTGCAAAATTTCTCAGCAAGGTTAGATGGTATATACACCTTTTTTCGCAACAGAATGTATGTATGGTTTTTTTTTTCATCCATATTATAAGTTGATTATTAAAGGGGTAGTTTAGTTTTGGTAAGGCTGAACTTAAGTTACCAAACCTGGACAGTCACCTTATAAACTAATAGTAATAACTCCACCATTCTCGAAAAGTATACAAACTTGGTAAATGATTAAGTACAAAGCATGTTATCATTACAAAAGAGCCATTTTGAACAACAGAGATATTCTAAAAAAGCTTCTAAAAAAGCATCAGTTTCAACCATTTCCCATACAAAATTATGCATGTGATGTATGATTGAAATAATGATTAAATAGTAAAATCATCAACAAATAATTAAAAACCGATTTTGAACATTTTTGAAAAAGTGCAAGCATATGTTTATCTTTTGGAAAAAAAACATCTAATTATTTGGGGGCCAAATAATTATAAGATCACATACATTTATTGATATTTCAGCCGTTTCTGGGTCGATTTCGACCAAATAAAGTTTACTGTGCCATTAAAATGGAATGTTCTCTTGAATTCGACACTCAGTTTTTCATTACCTCACAACACAATTGTGATGTGCAGCGCCCGCTATACTAAACCTACACTACCCCTTTAAGATTGGTAAATTTTGGCTCCCGTTAATATTGCGTTTTCCTGTGTAACATAAATCTGTAATGTTCATTTCGAACGGATAGTTACATACTAAAAAATAAACCAAAACTTGACAAGTCAGGAAGTCTCTATACAGCCGTCCGCGAGATGATTGTACATTAACACCACATGCAGCTGCTAAACGTCTTAGCAACCTACGCCGCCATGTCGGGTCAGGCGGATAGACATTAGTGTCTAACTTGACCAGGGCAAACGAGACAGGGATTCAATATTCGAGGAGTGAGCCATCATACCATATTACCATGCTGCATATGAAGGCTTCACTCTTAACTGGACACTATTTTACATTAAAACTACCGATGATTATACAAGTTACAGGATGGTGAGACAAGCCATCTATATACAACTGGAAAAGGGTCACATCATCAATCGAGATGATTATAGTTATCCCAGCATTTTATTCTACGTCATCGATCAAGAATATCAAACGTCTTAGCTGCCGAATAACTACAGAGCAAGAGAAAGCTATTCCTTACAACGCCGAAGATCTATTATAACATCCTGCATGGTTATGCCAATTCTAATCGACTCCTTGACTGCTATTGTTTTTGCAAGGTTATTTATGTGCGCTTAAAAAAACATGTTTAAACGCAAATTTGTTTAACAATACTGTACTGTGTGAGCTTCATGCAAGGCCAATTAAAGATGCTTGAATAAATCAATTGTCTAAATCAAGCGCATATATACATGTTGTATAAATATGATATGACCGTTATCGTCTTTCGTTGGGGGGGGGGGGGAGTTGGGGAAGATTCTTCTCTATTTACCGCTGTAGATACTGTAATATAAAGCGATTTAACTGTTGTATGTATCTTGTGTTTAAATATCATGTTTTGTTATGTATCTTTTATTGAAATTTCATGTATTGTTATGTATCTTTTATTGACCCATACGAAAACCAGCATGTGGCTGATAGGGTGTTCCGCTCATGAGTTTGGAAATAAATAAATATATCTAAAATACAGTGTTAGCCAAGTTTTTGTAGGTGCGAGGTAAATAACAGTAACAAAATAAGCTGTCGTCTTAGACGAACACAATACAGTTTTTACGACAACACTGTGTCTCTCAGTCTCTCAGTCCTGAAGTTCGCTCTTCAAACCATGTCGTCATTAATGCTCTCCTGGTCTTCCCCAGCTGCAATTGAATCAGCTTCATCAGGAGTGTCCGCATAGCTGTTATGTGGAGGCCTCCGGAACATCTTGTATAGTTTGTAGATGACTCCCTCAATAAAGAGTACCTGATGAATACATACATATCCAATTCCAATATTGCAATAAATTTCAAAAATAGTTTTGGTGTGTAAGTAAACAAAATATGATTTTAATAAGCTACCATTATCATCCTATTACGGCATTCTGCTGGTCTTAATATGATTATAGTTAAATCAATGTAACATTGAATGCATGTCTCAAATTGTTATTGCACTTATATGTTGTTATGTAACGTCACGTTAGTAATGACATTGTTGCTAATTGGGACGTATGGTAAATTTTCTTTTAATAACAAATAGATACGATTTTTGACCGAATATTATTCTCGATAATCGTAACCATATTTGTGTATTTTATACATGTATATTGAATGCTATATGTTAATTTCAATTTGTCTCATTAATAATATGATATCATTATTGTAGATTGTGATATACTGGTACAAATATAGCCGCTGTACGTAAATTATGTTGGTATACATTTAAACTAACACGTACAAAATTGTTGCTGTCGAACATTCATTTTCAGTTACGTATATCACCCTCTCGAGAAGGATATATCATAACAATATTAACAACTACATTCGCAAAATTGTTATTTTTATTCAATTCTAAAAAAATTAGTGAATGCAGAAGGACGGTCACGTTGTGTAACTTACAGCAAATGTTGTAACAACCACGGTTCCAATAATGATTCCGGTTAAGTTCTGGTGAGTAGATTTTACTGAAAAAAATAAAGTCGATTGTTTTGTTAAGAGCCGTATGTGATTATAACTTGTACTATTATCATATAAGTGTTATAATTATCTATATCATTTTAAGTAGTAGTAGTAGTCCTTTAGTAGTACCACTAATAGTAGTAGTAGTAGTAGTAGTGGTATAGGTAGTAGTAGTAGTAGTAGTGGTATAGGTAGTAGTAGTAGTAGTAGTAGTAGTAGAAGAGGTAGTAGTAGTATTAGTAGTATAGTAGTAGTAGTAGTAGTAGTAGTAGTTGCTGTTGTTGTTGTTGTTGTACTAGTAGAAGTAGTAGTAGTAGAAGTAGTAGCAGTAGTTGTTGTTGTACTAGTAGTAGTAGTAGTAGTAGTAGTAGTAGTAGTTGTTGTTGTTGGTGTTGCACCAGTAGTAGAAGTAGTAGGGGTAGTAGTAGTAGCAGTAATAATAATGGTAGTAGTATAAATAGTAGAAGTAGAAGTAGTAGTAGAAGTAGTAGTTGTAGTATTAGTGGTCGTAATAGTAGCAGTAGTAGTAGTTGTTGTAGTAGTAGTAGTAGTAGTATTTGTTGTTGTAGTAGTAGTAGTAATTGTAGCATTAGTGGAAGTAATACTACTAGTAGAAGTAGTAGTAGTAGTTATAGTATAAGTAGTAGTAGTAATAGTAGTAGTAGTAGTAGTAGTAGTAGTAGTAGTAGTAGTAGTATACAGTAGTAGTAGTAGTAGTAGTAGTATTAGTAGTAGTAGTAGTAGTAGTAGACAGTAGTAGTAGTATAGTATAAGTATTTTCATTTTTTATAATGGGCTTGCTATAGCATTATTACCCATATTTATTTCCGAAGAATTTTATTGAAACACAGAATGTAAGACATAAACTTTTACAAATAAGGAATAACGGAATTTTCGGAACTATTGGACAACTTAAAGGGAAAGTTGAGTTTTGATAGAGATGGCACTACACATAATAATTTTTTGGTAAGATAATGAAAAACCGAGTGTAAAATTTGAATGAGCATAATATTTAAGAACAAACTTTATTTGAGTAAAATCAGACGTTCAGAAAAGGCTGAAATATCCATACACGTAACCATTTGTAATAAATGTAGGGCCCTACAAATATTTGATCATTTTGAACCAACCGTTATTGGTTTTTTAATGCTTCCTCCATTCAAACATTTTCAAAAGAAGTTTTTTAATAGTTGTTGATTATATAATCAATATTTTTACGAACCTTCACATTTATTTGTTAATGGTTTAAACCGAATAGTTTTTAGAGAGCGCCATCTCTAGTTTGAACAGGTATGTATGGTTTTTTACTTAGTCGTTTGTAATTTTGAATTCCTTTCAAGCATGGTGGATTTTATAATTATTAGTTTGTAATGTAATGGTGCATGTTTTGGATGTTAAAATTCAGCTTTACCAAAACTGGTACTCTCTTTACCATAACTCAACTATCACTTTAACTTATATAGAGTAAGTAGTATCCATTTGTCTGCAGCAGATATTCTGTAAATCTTTTCCCGTAAGTACAATCTCTCGTATCAAATAGAAAGATATCAAGTATACAAGTTCTAAACTTACCATAAGCATTGTTCCCGATGCTGTTTCCGATAGCCGATAGATCAGTTTCTAACTGATTGATAACTGTTGTGGGTATCCGAGTGTCCGGGTTTGTGTGTTCTGTGAAATACATTGAGTTAGTCCTTTTAGCGGATCGTACGGTTCTGGTCAAATTAAATTTTACTGTGATAACTAATGATATAGTTTGTAAGTTAGCCACGTGGGTTAGCCCTGAAAGACCCAAAACACTTTAAAACATTCTTATTTCAATAAACTTGAATTTGACAGTTAAAGTTAAGAGGGAAACGCATGTTATAAAAGACCTTTTGGTACATTTTTTAAAAGAATATGGGGGTTTAAATAACCGTTTTGTTTAACGATTGAATCATTGTTGAAAATATAATCAATGTCCATCAAAGTAACGTGTAGGTCTTTCTGAAATGATAACGAACATACAAACGTGTGTGCTGCTATTGATATTTTTGTTTGTGCGCCCTCTATGCACACATGTGAATATTCTGGCATACTGACGCCATGGCAAATAAGCGACGCACATGTGAGATTAAGTTGAAAACAAATCTCTACAGGCGATCGATGCGAACAAATACACAATATCACAATTATTGGCCTTGAATGGTCTGCCAAAATAAGTACACAATAGCATGTTATTTGTATACGCGTTGATAACAATAAAGCCAACTCATCAGCTAGATCATTATTATCAATACTTAATGACTGATTAGATTTAACGTACGCTGGGATGGCTGATTACATTTAACATACACTGGGATTATAACCAACAATTACAAACTTGTAAAAGAAGAGCCAAACGCTGGCATTAATTGTGTACATGTACTTCTGATAAGTGCATACTTCCTGACTGTTCCAAACGCAGAAACTGTCTCATGTTCTTTATGACAAGTTCATAATGATTGGGTAATGTTTATACATTGAATATAATGAATGCTTTTTAAACATATATTATTAGTTTTGAATGAAAGCTTCAGGCTGCCATGTTTTCCAGTAACGACAATGGTTACATAACCCGCTGTTGCTAGTTCACACTTTAATGCACTCAGATTATGCCTTTAATACAATGATAATAAAAGAAGGAAAAAAGGCAGCCCGTATAGTATTATGTAAAATCTGTTGAAATTGATCAAGCAACCATTATTATTTGCATTATAGTGATACCCTATGGAAAAAAAGATATGATAGTACACTCGTTGATAACAAGAAACAAACATGCCAGCGTTTCAATCCCCTAAATCAATGTGTTCATCCAACAAGGACATGGAGACAATGTTGAGCTGAGTAGTATGTATTCGAACAATTGAACTACATAAGAATGAGTCATCAGCAATGGAATCGTTATTTATATGATATGGTTAATAACATTTGAAGTATCGTGTTAATCTATTTCTTATAACCACAAAAGAGAAACCTGTGAGAACACATCCATGCATCAAAACGTCAAAATACAACGGTGGCGGCAATAAACATTGATACAAATTATGAAAAGAAGGAATGGATGAGTCACTAGCAATACCAATGTATAAATATTGTATGGTTTGTTGCATCTTTAAATATATGTTCTTGAATAATTATTTTATCGATTTCCATGATTTCAAACCATAAAAATGACATTGGTGACGTCAATTTACATCTTGACCCACCCCCCCCTTTCCCCCTCCATCGCTCTGTGTTCAATCTTGTTTGAATGTACATTGTTTGTTTTCCTTTAGTTTGCGTTTAGATTATCAACTTTTGGCGCCCATTCGTTTTCCTCGACTGAATGCCAACAAGTTTCTACTCACTTCAATTTTCGAAAGTGATATTTCCCATGCAGTTATTATAAAGTTCTAGATTACGGATCTTTGTTAGTTATTTCAAGGTGTTTGCGTTACCTTGGAATACCTTTGACGAGGCCAGCTTTGAATCATCAATAAATAAATGATATTTAACTCGTTTCCCGATCTCCAATCCACAGAAAGAGGGGATTGTTTAGATCGTTGCTTTTCCCCATTGGAGCTTGAGCGGCAAAAAGGGGCCCAAATATAACTGGCAATCACACTTCTTTCGGAAGTTCTAAAATAATTCATAAAAAGATATTCGGACCCCTATAAGGCCCGGGAGCGATATACAGAGTGTCAGACTAAAATACCCCAAGGCCATACATCCGAATCGTCACAATACAATAGTGGCATCCACAAGTGAAGAGCTACTTTCCTAAAAGGGTTAGATCCATTTTTATCCCAAACTGACTCTGCGATATCAGTACGTAAATAGGCTACGTAAATATATACAATCCCAATCTTAGGACAATTAATTGCTCACTAAAATTCGAAACTATAGAAATTTGAATATTCATATTCCCATCCGCATGTGTACAGAGGTTGACAAAGAAGCTAGCTTTACTCCAAAGTTGTACAAATGGATCTAACACCTTTTTTATAATTACGCTCTTCAAATATGGAAATATGATAATGAAGACTGGATGAGCCACGAGCAATACAATTGCTACATTGTGTCATGGTCGGTTGCATCCTTTCAATTATACTCTTAAATTATCGATTTACATGGAAGCAAACTATGCAGTATATATATTAGTCTTGTTGTAATGTGCTTTGTTTGTTTTTCTTGTTTGCTTTATTTATCAGCTTTTGGGTTGATTTGTTTACCAAGACTATTCGCCAACATGTGACCTTCACTTTAATGTTCGCAAGTGGCATTTCCCACGGTATTATTGTAAAGGCCCACGCCATGTAGATAATATGTTTATTTTCTGTTGTGGTTTGCGCATTGCTTTGAAAGAAAAAAACACATTTGGCTAGGACATTTAACTTGATCAATCCGCAGGAAGAGGGATTTTTAGATCATTGGTATTCCCCATTGGAGCTTCAGTGTAACAAAGGGTCCCAAATATAACTGGCATTCAAACTTCTTTAGAAAGTTAAACAATAAGTTACTCATACCTATTCAGAACCACAGGAGGCTAGGGGTCGATACCAACAAAAGGTGTCAAACCGAAATACCCTTTTGCAATGTTCACGTCATTTGTTATAATGCAAGTTGGAATTCCCCATTAAAGCTACGACAGTAAAAATATGTATTCAAATCAAATGATATTTGTGTATTATGGACATTTTTTCTCTGAAAGTTTGAAAAACAACTTTACATCAAAACAACAGTGATTTTGTTTTTCACTACATTACAATCTTTACTCATTTGCCATCGTACGATTCAAGTGTGTTATTTCGAGACCACCGACTATTGCCATGGTTGCTAAATTGTTTTTGTTTTTTTTGTTTCGGTTGGGATTTTTTAGGTCAAGAAATTCCAAGAGCAATATTTTGTGACACTAAGGCGATATATAAAAATGAAGGTGGTCTAAACAGGTTATAGTGTACTGATAAAACAATGTGATTTATTTTAAGATGACAAAAATGTGTCTTCTTTAAGAAATGTCTTCCGAAAGAACTAAACAAGGTGGTTAGTATCATGCATTACCCTATTGAGTTTGTGTTTCATGGTAGGAAACTACATAATCGTAACCCTAGTAAACAACGCCATACCAAACCTGCTTTCCAATAGCTCTTCAATAATGTTACATATGTTTCGAACACAGTGTGCCTTTTGGTACATACCAGTCTTTCCTTCATAAATCGTAGTAACCGATGTTGCGTGGGATGCGGAGGGTATTGGTGGTATTGAATGTGATGCCGTTGTTGCCGCTGTGGTTGTTGTACATGTACAATTATCGACCCTTTCATTCAGTATATCGTCGTAGGATATTCCACAAACAGAGTTGTTCTTTCCGATGTACCCTACGAGTGATTAACAATGAATACTTCAATAAATATTTAACTAGTACTATTTAGGAAATTGAACATTTCGCACACTTGTTTAATGACAAGGAATAACAAAGCTGAAATATGATCATGGAAGCCAAAACTTAGTTGTCAACTTGATTATCAAACCATCAACATACCAGTCTGTCTTTGCCGTTTCAAACTTGTCTCTTTAATGTGCTCCCTACCATTTTAAGAATATTTACCTAGCTAAATTACATGTAAAAGACTTTTGAACCAAGGTTGACCAAGGGTGACACTAGGTTGTGAATAACTTAGGTATTCTTGAACATATTTTAAAACAAGTTTCATCCTAAAACAAGTGTACAAAATGTGGTTTCCAAGACAAAATCTTATCCATGGAATTCCCCAGTGTTGAAGATAAAACCTTTAACGGTTTTAACTTGCCTTCATTTATATTTTTTTTTTAGATGTACAAAACAAATATCACATGTTTAAAACAAAATTATGCCATGTCGTGAAAAAAGCTTTCAAGATTATGCTAATCAACATGCATATAGTTAAATGTGTGTTCCTTTTCTGCCTACCCTTTGAAAATAGGCACTGCGGTAGTTAATTGACCATGCGGAAATGATAACATTTTATGCCAATATTGAATTTATCCTTCATTTGATATACCATACAATATACATGTACATGTATTTTATCGCACAAAAATATGTGATATTTTATCTGAAATAACTGTCCTGTCTCTTTTCTTTTGCGAAGTATAAATTAAACGCGCGGCAAACTTTTCAACATAATTATTCCCCACTGGCATGGCTGGGGTTTTGTTTGATACAATGTAAGGAATATAAAAGCTTCAATTGTAAATACTCTTTTCAAGAAAGAGAAATTTGACAAATTGAAACCTGTCCCATTTATACAGATACATGTAAAATAAATCCAATTGGTTTTTGAAAATGTTGACAATTGTATTAAGTCATATAAACCACTACCTCGGTTGTACACATATTTACGTACGTATTTAAGTATTGCCCTAGATTTGTGAGTAGTATCACCTCTACCAGTAGTAAATTATCTGTTTAATAGCTCAACCATAGAGATACGCAGAAAATGTATTGCATACAGAGGCAATTGATAAGGGGGGATAAAACTTAGATATACACGTCAATTACGTTAAAAGATCAGCAAGTCAACATAATATTAGGTCGTCCCTGTTTAGTATCTTCAAATACCAATAAGTGTGATAACAATGATGACTTATATGACATATCTATACTGATAAGCCTTGTCTTAAACCCGTTCAGGGTTGGTGCCGAAAATGTTTGGGCTCAGGGCTACATTTTGGAGCTAAAAATTCAGTCCTGCACGATTCAATTTAAAGTAAGTGGTGTTTTCTGACCAAAAGTAATGAAGTCAAAACGTATATGTATTGTAATTTTACTGACTTATCCCTCATGCTTGTTACATTTGTTTAAATAACAGTGATACAAATTCTATATGAAAGGTGACTTGCTGTAGTTCTTCTTAAAACTATGTAAAAACGAAAACCTCGTCGTGATCAGTTAAGCATACATTCATTTATGTATTCAGCTGATGCTATATATCTAATTTCTCTTGTAAGGAAGCAAATCAGTATTGAATATTAAATCTCAAACAATTACATATTTCACTGATGCATACGTACATTATATTACGTAAGCGATTTAGGGTGAAAGGTAATCCATATAGAGAATAACAATGAATCAATGCATACAGATATCGCACATACTTTGGAGTACATTTACACTAAGAAACATTGGCAGTTTGACAGAACGGG